>PVLD010012686.1:0-59117 GCA_004027595.1 Dinomys branickii
TTCATCCACCACCCACCCATCCATCTACCCATCCATCCACCCATCTACCCATCCATCCACCCATCCATCCACCACCCACCCATCCATCTACCCACCCATCCATCTACCCATCCATCCAATACCACATAAGTGCCATCCATCCATCCAGTACCATATAAGTGCCATTTGACGGGACAAGATACAAAACTGATAGAGTGATTACCTTTGAGCAGCTCAGGAGCCTAATACAAATCATTCCACCTCCCCTTTGCCCTAAACCTGTGTTACATAGTATAAAAGAAAATGAGATGATACTGAATGGAAAACATTTTCAAGAAACTGGCATTATTTTTTATGAGTTCTTAATAGGAAAGAGCCCGAAGTTTCTATCCACTTCATTTGTGATTTGTGTCTCCAGATGGGGAATTTGAAAGTGATTCTGGAATTTCCTCCAAAGAAGATACCTTTCCCCCAAGGCCATTGTATATCTTAGGAATGTAGCAAGCAGTGGCTGCCCCTGTAGCAGGGCTGATGTCATAAACTCTGCAGGAATCCTGATGGTTTTGGGTACATCTAGAGCTAACAATCAGTCCTAACATGGGCAAAGCCAATTGGCTTGAGCCTGTCTTACCTTAGATCAGTTAAGCAAACTCATGAGTGCAGTGGTCTGTGTATGAC
The DNA here is from genome assembly GCA_004027595.1 of Dinomys branickii. Classification (NCBI taxonomy): domain Eukaryota; kingdom Metazoa; phylum Chordata; class Mammalia; order Rodentia; family Dinomyidae; genus Dinomys; species Dinomys branickii. Next base: position 658 of record PVLD010012686.1, read on the forward strand.
ATATCATTCTACTCATGACACAAGGGGTCTAAATATGCTCACAGCAAAATCGTGGAATGATGCCATATTGTCTATAGAGTTTGACAAGTATGTGTTCTTGCTAAAATCAGCCCCCAATCAGAAGACTAGTAATCCATGCCTGGTACTCTAAATGTAAAAACTCCTAGGAAGTTTGGAATACGTCAAATAATGACTGTGTGTAAAATTTAAGGTTATATTTTTTAAAAAATCCTGACTTCTCTGGAATGGCAACAAGCAGCCAGAACAGATGTCAATCATGTACGCTGATTGAGGTCAGCTTGCTTCTATGTTAAGCTCACTGACCTGCCATCTAAATGTTACCTGTACACCTGGTACAGGTATCAACTTATATATAAAGGCTGAATTGTACCTCAGACTCATATGGAGGTGCATATACACTTCATATATAAAGAGTATTTATTCTTTGTTTCATGTTGTCATTTTTCTCTATTAGATTATTTTTAAATATATAAGCATATTGTATTATATCTTCTTACTCATGAAACAAAACTCACCCCTTTAAAATAAAAGCCATTACACAAAATTATCCTTTTCTTTACCTAGTTTTATTTCTTCTCCTTACAGAAAACTCCAGGGACAAGCTTATTCCATTCTTTGTGCCCTTTTCCTCTTTGTTCACTTGCTCAGGAATCGCAGATTTCTTTTCCCCTCTGAAGATGCTCTAGTCAAAGTCACCAAGGACGTGGTTCTGGCCATACCCAAGGGGGCCCTCTCAGAGCTCCTTCAGGGATGGCCAGCAACATGGGAGATGGGTGGTGCCAGTGTCACTGTGTGAGGGGAACACTCTGTGTCCTTCTTGCCCTGACTGGCCCCACTGTGCAGCTTGGAAACATGGTCTCTGGGGGAGCCTTCTCTCACCCTGTCCCCTGTCTGGTCTCTGACCCTGATGCACACTCTCCAGGACTCCCCTCTGACCTCCACTCTGACCTCGCCCATGGTGGCCCCCCTGGATCTCCTCTGCAGTAGCAACCACTGCCGGTCATTGTCCCCTTACCCTGCCTTGTTTCCTGCACAGCCCTCATCGCTCCTGTGCCCCCTGTGAGCTCTCCAGCCTGTTCTCAGCATTTGTTCATCCTCTGGATCTCTCACTGGAACACAGCTCCAGCAGGACACAAACCACCTGGTTAGTGATGATACCTTAAGGTCTAACCATAATTCCTGGCAGAGATGGTGGGCTCCGTGTATGTGCTGAGAGCATCAATGCATGTGTACAAGTGGGGGCTGAAAAGATGAATAAGAATGCTTCTCATCCTCTGTAAATTCCCTTCCTCTCATGTTCAGTGGAAACTTCTGTCAGGGTGGGTCAGGCTTTTGATGGGTCAGATTCAGCCACCTTCTTCTCTTTCATTCTTTCCCTCCTCCTCCTCCTCCTCCTCCTCCTCCTCCTCCTTCTCCTTCTTCACAGATTGTCACTGCTTTCATGTTTCCACAGGGCACCACGGAAGTCCTGAGACAGAGCTGGTATGGGACCTGCCAAGATGAACATACCTCCTCTCTGAGATTGGTAAGGAAAGCGCACTGACCCTTCGTTTATTCTGTATACCAGGGAGGCAGTGTAGCACAAACAATGAGAATAGCTTCAACTATATGTGCTGAGTTCTCCTGCCAGACCAGTTGTGCCTTGGGGAGGTAACTGTCCCTTCCCTGCCTCAGTTTTCTCAACTGAAAGTGGAAACAACCCAGGCACCAGCCACAGGGGGTAGTTGTGAAGATACACTGAGGGAACCAATCTGTGCAAAGAAGTTAAGATTGCCCAGAGCGTAGCAGCGTTACTGCATAGTGCAGAAGTGATGTGAAGTGCTGCGAAGAACTTGCTCACAGCACGAGGATGTGCGCGTACTTTGTCCCTGGGTGCCCTACCAACAGCTAAGCCACTTCCCTCCCATGCTGGCTCCTTCTACTGGCCCTTAGGTGAGTTGGTTGAGCAGATGCATTTTGCTTCTGTTGCAGATGGAAAAATTTACATGCAGACTGTGTTTATGCTTAACTAAGTTTTGGGGGATACATACAAAAAAAGCAAATTGTTGGTGTGTGTCAGCTACTCACAGCATGATGGAATTCAGGGAACACTGAGTTCAAGACTGTCACCCAGACGTGTTGGAGGTGTCTCTGTAGTGATCTGCCTGATGCTCCTCTGTCCACGTGACCTGACCCAGGGAGCAGAATGCATCCAGCACCACACACCGACAAGGCCTCCCGAAGCCTCTCTGCTCATGTCTGCTCCAGTCTGGGTCTCTGTACTGCGTACCTCAGTGTGGTCTTTCCTGCTTGCTGTTCAATGCCCAGTGGGTTCTCGCTGTGTCTGTGCCTGTGATCCCTTTACTTAGCAAATATGGAACCAGCTAGGTGCCCATCAACGAATGAACGGCTAAAGAAAATGTGATCTATAGACAGCAGCGTATTACTCATACATAAAAGAATGAAGTTATACCTTTTGCAGAAGTAGGAATAGAACCAGAGATCATCAAGGTAAGCAAAATAAGGCAGATCAAAAAGATGAGCATCACATTTTGTCACATTTTTTTCTAATATTAAAGAAGATAGAACGCTTCTTTAAAATCATGTAGAAAACACCCTATCTTCACAAGCTGGCGTTCTACTTGATTGAGACCAAGGACTGAGCCCGGCCTTCTCACATGCTCAGCGCATAGAACAGAGCCGGGCACACAGGATATGCCCAGCAGTTCATTGAGCAGTTACCCGACACTCTTAGTGTGGGTCCCGAGCACCCGCAGGACACAGCGCCTGCCAGGATCTCTAGGGCCTGGTGCTCCCCTTTCCGTTGTCTCAGCCCAGCGACCGCCCTGCCGTCTTCCGTGCCTGTGCACCTCCGGAGGAGAGTCCCCGCCTCTGAATGGCTCTTCACGTCACCCTGTTGGTTGTACTCTTCTTTCGAATATCAGCACATATTGCATATCAGCAAAATTACTGCTTTCCGGGCACCACGGTGAGATTTCCCATCCCAGCCAGGGCTGACACGGGCCTCCGTGCCCCTCGCTCTCCCCTCCCGCTCCTCGTAGCACCATATTATTGTCAATGAGCACATACTACTTTAACATTTTTAATTTTTATAATACATATACCGCTCTTCGGCATATCTGTCCCTACCATTACCCCCCTTAGACCTCTCTCCTCTCCTTATTTCCTTGCTCCTCTCGATCACAGTCTCATTTCTACTTTTGGGTCATCTCTGTTTTCGTTTTAATTTAGAGCCCGCATGTTAGGAAAATGTGATAAAACGTGTGACACTTACCTTTTTGGTCCGGCTTAGTTTGCTCAGTGTGGTGATCTCTGGTTCTATTCATGTTCCTGCAGATGGCATAATTTCATTCTTTTTATGGATGAATGATACCCTCCTGTGTACGCATGTTATTTTTCTTTACCCGTTCATCTGTCAGTGAACACGCCAGCTGGCTGCACGTTTGGCTGCTATGATTTCTGCTGCAACAAGCACAGGATGCAGGCATACAGTGCATTTTTGTGGAGTTATCTGGTCAGTGTCCAAGTCTCCTGTGGGTGACCTTTGACCTCCAGGATCTGGTGTCATGATTGGCTCATAGATTTTGAGTGGATTAGTAATAGAATTACTGACAAAGAGAAAAAAGGTTTAGGGAATGACTGCACGCCTGGTGTGGTAGTGTAGAATGCCTTCTGTGAAGCTGCGCCGCGTACCTACTGTGCGCCAGCCCTGAGGCAGGTGCTGGCAATGGTGCAAAGAACAAGGCTAGGGGTGAGGTGTGACTCAACTTCCTGTCCTCCGTGGACAACCAGAGTTCCTCCGTGGTCTTGGCCTGGTTTCCCAGGAAAGAAAGTGACTGTATTTGTCTAGGGTCCATCCCCTATCATGGCAACCCAATATGGCCATTAGCGAGACAGTTTCAGATTTTCAGAACCAAGGTTTGATATCATGTGATGCCAAAATTATGGCAGCAAATTTTTTTCTATGCAGGAAGAAAGTGTTATAACTAGTTCACTCTTTTCTTTTGTCCACCTTACCAATAAGTCAAATGTTAACTGCTGGCAGTCCCGCCACCTTTCCTCCATTACCCACACTTCACTAACTCTTTGCTTTCCTATAGTGTTACTTGCATTTTATTGATTTAATGCTTTCCTTCAGTTTATGTATACGATATTCTTATTTTTCCTCCTCAAGCTACCATTTTGTTAAAAGATGAACAATTCGGTCATGCTAAGAGCTAAGAACTTCTTAATTCAGTTCCCATTTCTGTTTCTTAGTTTTATTATATTGTCTGTTCTTACAGATGCAGGATGGAAATTTCATGGACTCGGGACCCTCAGCTATTTCTCTGAGTGCACAGCTCCAAGGAAATCAATGTATAATGACCATGTCTCAGAAGTCCTAGAATTACACAGCACCAAGAGATTCAGGGGCAATTTTCCAGTCTCTGTATTTCACAGGTGAGAAAATTGAGACCTGCTGAGTTTAGGTGTCACGGGTGCTGAGATTGAGACAACCTCATCCATGACTTTGATTCCCATTGCACAGTGTTCTTTCCACTCTGTTCTATACCCTTATAATACTTTGTACGGAAAGGTCCTTTCAGAGAAAGGAGATAGCATTGCAGGTGGCTCCTTGGTAGCATTTAGGACTCATTTTTCCCTAAGAACTATATGCTCAGTGGCACCACTGGCTGCATGGTACGGTGTGATGGATGGATATCAATTTCTGCTCATGTATCTCTCTATGAGGTCATCAATTTGGAGTCCTGTTGCAAACACATAAGGTTGGCCCGGAGAGGGAGAGACGTTTCTCCGCCCCACTTACTGACTCAGTAGCCATCACAGTTTCCAAACCAAGATGGTTTGGTTTGTCTGAGCCATCTTCCCAGGTTGCCATCCTTAGTGTCTGCAGAGGCACCGGAATCTCCTCTGCTTTACACCCGAGCGTGTCCAGCAGCGGACTCAGGGCCTTGTTGGCGGCTCACCAGCTTCCTGGCACACAGCGGAGGAAGGTCTTCCTGAATGGCCAGTGGGGAGCCCCACGCCTGCTCAGCCTCACTGTTCTCCTCTCTTGCACCCCGGGGATAATTCTCTGCAAGACAGAAGCCGGTCTGTGCCGGCTGCCAGACAAAGCACCCTGGTTAGACTGATGCTCAGCAGCTTGCTGCTTTCTCTTCTCCTTTCCCGCCCTGACACGAACTGGGGCCAGGGCTGTTTTCAAGGGCTGAGTGCTTTTAATTGTTATTGGAAAGCGCATGAGCCACCGTCTCTGGGAAGCAGCACGAAAGAAAGCTGTTGCACCCAGCCGAACTTAACCGGTGGGAACGATCTTGTGTGAAGGGCAAGCACATTTCTATTTGGGGTGAAACAGTTTCTATGTTACATAGTGGTAGTAGGCAGACCAGGCTGTGGGTAAATGAGATCAGTAACGCAAAGCGGGTGATGCGGGGGCAAACAGAAACCACTTTAGGTGGGGCCTGCGAGGGGGTAGGGGGATTTGATTCTTCTAAGATCTTACACGTCGCTCGTTGTGTAAACAAGGCCTCTGCCTCTCGCTCCTTCTGCCCCTATGGCAGTCTTGCTTGCTCCTGAAGCGCTGAATGAGGGTGAACAGCCAAACACTGAGGCTCTCGTCACCCCTCACCTCAAATCCCATATGAAAACAACAACCCAGGTTCTGTCCGAGTAAGAGATGACAGAGAGGGTGCAGTTGGCCTGGCCCTGGAGAGAGAACAGGTATCCTTTGAAGCTGGCCTTCTTCTGGAAATCTCAATGACAGGCACTGTAAAAAACCCATCTCCTCCTGGGCATTAGAATTTTTACAAGAAAATGTTAATGGGTTGGTCATGGTGACCCAGGCCCTGTGATCCCAGCACTCTGGAGGCAGAGGTACGAGGGTCTCAAGTTCAAGGCCAGCCTGTGCCACTTAGTTACTTAGTAAGACCCTGTCTCAAAAACAAACAAATAAATGTATAAAGTGCTGGGGATGTAGTTCAGTGAGAAGGTCCTGGGTTCCATCTCCAATACTGAAAAAAATGTGGACTGAATAATGAAAGTTGGACACAAGAAGAATTACTAGGTATGTCAGGAAGTCGAAGGCGAGGTAACGTGGCCTATGTATTTTTTTCGTAGGCATTAAACAAAACCAATGAAGCTTAAAGTTTGACAAAATGAAAACAAACAATGACATTTTTATCCTCCAGGGTGGCCAAGCTGTAATCCTGGCTGGAAGATGAAGCTATGTTAGGGCAGAATATTATATTCTCTGTGTGTTTTTGTGTTTTTCTTCTCTCTTTCCCTCTCTCTCTTTTTTGCGGGGGCAGCTAACATTCCTCCTTAGAACACAGTTTGATGGGACGTGGTTAAAACAGGATGACCTGGAGCAAAGGACATTCAGAGATTTTGCAGGACTGAGCAGCTTTAAAAGTATTTCCCACCCACACCTGCCTCTCATCCCCATCCTTATTTAAAAAAAAGAGAAGAAAGGAAGCAAAAGGGTGGGGAGAAAGCAGATGATCTCAACCCATCCTCCGAGGACGGCAGCTCAGTAAGGAAGCCGGGCTGGTAGCGTGAGTCAGCCAAGTGTCCGGAGGGGCTGACTTGGGCTCTGAGCCTCCAGGAGGCTGGGACTGCACACAGGCAGGCTGGGCCCCGCAGGTCTGCACTTCCCCCAGGGGCCAGGCCTGGGGAGGCCAGCCGAGGCTGAGGTGGCGGAGGGGGTGTTGATGAGGTGGAGAAGTCACCGGACTCTGTCCTCTGGAAGAAGCTGGGGATTCCAGTCCAGGAAGCTGCTGTTACTAAACGATTTTTCCCTCTTGGGAGGTTCAGGAAAGAAGGAAACGCTGCTGTGCATTTCCAGTGGATCCTCTGATTCTTGGAACATGATCTCTGATTTAAGGGAAAAAAATAGAGATTTGTACATATATACGCTTATTATATATGTGTGTGTACACGTGGCCATATATGTGTGTATAAACTTCTCAGTAATACATACAAATATGAAAATGATCTAAATATTTTTTGGCCAAAAAATCCCATATGTACACTTTGCCAAAAAATGTATACACACTTCAGGGAAAGAAAAACATATAAACATTTTAATACTAAGTTTATGGAGACATCATGAGGTTCATACAAGTCACCTTCGGTCTCTACAATTACAGAAGCTGCTCAAAGTGGTGGCCATGAGCTTCCAGACGTTTGTTTGTACGGTGAAACGCGCTTGGGTGACCGTGGTCACTGAGACTGCTGCCCCTGCATTTTTAATTTCTTCTCTAAGGGCCGGCAGTGTAGTGAGTTTTCTGTGATAGACGGCGTCCTCTGGGGTCGCCTGTACAAGGATAACAGCATCTGTTGAAAAAAGATCAAACTATTTTTCTTTTCCTGAAGTGTGTATACATGCTTTGGGAGACTCTGCATATATAATTACTTGGGGAATAGATTTTGTTTTTACTTTAAAACTTATTTTTGTCTTCAGCAAAATCATTCTTCTTGAGATTATAAGCGACTGAACCAGTAAGCTTCCTTGGGTTCTTTAAAATGGCATTTGCTATAGACTCTTAGTAATAAAAAGTTGATGCCCGTACACTTTTTATCTTGGGCCAGATACTGAGAGCCAAGTGCTCTGTCTGAACCACCTCATCTAAATCTTCTAACTCTCCTAGGAGGTAAGGTGCTGCCACTACCCTGTGCTCTTCAGACACGGAGGTGGTGAAAGGCAGAAATCTTGTCCAGAGTCTGGCCCTAAGAAGAGGTACAGCTGGGGCTTGACCCCAGACCCGCAGCCCAGAGAGCCTGCATGGTTCTCCCTCAGGGTGTCCCCATACTTAGGGGTACCGTGATTGTGATGCAAAGCAGCGCAGCTGTACAAATAGCTCACGCACAAAACAACGCACACAGCTTAGTGCAACTGCAAGCACAAGTAATGGCCCTTGGCTTGGACCCCAAAGCCATTGGTTTTGGCCAGTGTTTTCCTTCCCATTGTTAAGCTTTCTGGCTTTTTTTTTCTGTTTTCTTTTTTTTTTTTTCAGCTTGGAAAAATCAGATAGCAAATAAATTCACAGAATTCTTGCTGTGTAACCACATGGCAGGTCTGGTCCAGGCATGGAAATACAGGCACCATGTGCAAAGATAGAATATGGACAAACAGTTAATCTAGATTACTTTTTATGTTAAAAAAAATGGCAGTTCCCTTGATACAGAGTGAACCATGCAGAGACTAAAGCACTGGATTATTGGACAAGAAATTGTTGACTTTGATGTGAAACAGGCCTCATGCACAGATTTCCTGAGGAGAGGCCAATTCTGGGCTTTGACCACGCTGGACAGACGTGTTCCTGCCTAGTACCTGAGTGTGGAGGGAACCTGCCAGCCTCTCCATGCTGAATGTGCAGGGTGGGTGCCGACCCAGCCAGTCAGACACAGAACGGCTTTCCTAGAAACACCAGCAAAGCTGAGGACCATGAAGACAAGAACGCTGCTCCTTTCGCGGAGGTGAATGGGACGGACCAGGAGAGGGAGAGGTCTCGCAGGAGCACAGTGGGGGGCGAGGCCCTGCAGCCCAGGCAGGTGAGACGGGCTGAGCCTGGGCTGCAGTCTACATGGGGTGAGTAGGAGGCGGGGCAGGGTCCGGGGCCTGCACTTCTCGCTGAAGTTTTGATTTCGAGGCTGGGAAAGACACAGCCAGAAATAAATGTTTGGGGCATGACATTCTTTCCATGTTAGGACACTGCATTCCTCCTGTTTGGTGACAAATGACTAAATAGTGAGCTTGGTCCCATTCATGACCTAATTCCGTAAAAATTAACCACCGGGCCTGTGGCTCAGAGCGTTTCAGGAAGGAGTTAAGCTGCTTGCTACTGCTCCTCACCCCTCTCTAGTGAAGGGAGGCCGGGATGGGAACAGAGATGGCTTCTGTTTCTCTCCGTGGATAGTGTTTCCTGCCTTCTACGGGCAAGAAAAGCTCACTCTTCTTTCTTCTTTCTCTGGGTTTGAAAACACTCACAATGAACATAAACCTCCTTTCTATCTGAAGAACACAGACAGAAGGTAAAAGAGACGGAAAATCATTCCCATTTTTAAGAAACCCCGGGGAATGAGACACTGCGGGTGTAGGGTGTGCGGCTCAGGCCCAGACAGCGCTCTAGGATGCTTCCCTCACAGCCTGCAAGCTGCTTCCAAGAATAAACGGTGACATTTACGCAAATATTTGTGGCTGTGCTTTCCGTTTCTTCTTATAGGAAACAAGGAGGATTTTGAAATGCTTTCACGATGTGATCAGGAGACAGTAGTGGGAAAGAATTTCCCTGAAACTTGACTTGCAGCGAAAATAAGGAAGGAAGGTGGGGAAGAACTGAGACCATTTCAGCTGGTGGGGAATCCGGCACTTTCCGACATCAGGAGCCCAAAGTGCTGTGAATGCACCACTGTTAACATGCCTCCTCTAATGAAGATTTTCCCCAGGAGCCCATTGGGTGGTCACAGGTTTTGGCAAACGCGTCCTGGTCTGTTGCTCGCATTACCTGAGCCGCAGTCCATTTTCCCTGTGTGGGCCTTGGGAGAGGAGAAAAGTGGAAAATATCTCAGGACCTGGGAAGCAGCACTTAGAATGCCGCTCATCCTCCACGGAACCTGTGCAAATGGAAGCTCTCAGAAGACAGTTCCTGGTTCCACCGCCCTCCTACCATGTCTGCTGCCGTGTGTAAAAAAAGGGGAACGTGGCTCGCTCGTGTCAAAAGCATGGGAGGGCGGGCGCCCCCAAGCACCCTCAGGTTATTTCATTTGGTTTTAAGCCTGAAACAGAAAGTCAAGCTTCTGCTTTCATTCTTTCAACTTTTAACAAAACCAATCAGAGCCAAGCAACTTCCTTGGGTCAGAAAGTATCTTCAGGCAGCACAGAGTGAGAGGCTCCACCTGAGGGCTTAGAAGTCCTCATGTGGGAACACCACACCACTGAGGCGAAGACTTGAAACACCTTGTGAGGAGGGGGTAGCTCCTCCTCGAGGAGCCTTGAGGGAAGCCTGAAGAGGAGGGGTGCCGAACGCAGCAAGCACTTCCCAGGGTCAGCACGTTCAGGGAGGGTTTCCAAGGCCTGGCAGCCCCTAGGCTGCATCCTGTGTGTGCATCTGTGTGCACATTCATGTGCATGTGTGTGAGCATGTGAGTGTGTATATAAATGTGTGTGCATGTGTAAGTACATATGTGACTGTGCATGTGTGAGGACACAGTACAGATGTGTGTATAGCAGGCCCCATGTGACTGCATCAGTGTGGGAGTGTTTTCCGCTTGCTTCTGTCTCTGAGATAGCTTGTCATGATATTGTGAGGCATGAGCTCAGGAATCAAAGACCAAAGGGGAAGTCCAGATGCTGACATTCTCTAGCTGTGCCACCTCAGACCTGTTACTTAATCTTTCTGGGCCTCAGTTTCCTCATCTGGAAATGGGGATAATAGAATCTTCATTGCGGTGACTCCCATGAGGCAGACTGTAGCAAGTCATTTGCACAGTGCTTCGTGTTAGAGCTATCAGTGTTGAGCACTTGAGTGCCACTGATTGGCCGCTTCTTGCCTCCGCAGTTCCTGGAGGTTTCCCGTCCATCCCCTCCTTCCCTCCCTGTGTTTGCTGCTGATTCTCTGCCTCCCAGCAGCACGAGGCTCATGCTTTGGAGCTGCCTCTTCACTGCCATTGCACAGCTTGCCCCTCCCCGCATCACTGCCATCTCAGACTCCATTGGTTGTAGATGACAAGGGTGGTCTCCCTCCCTGCCTAGCGGTGCTGGGCACAGAGTCCTCCACAGGGCACCTCACTTGCAGGACTGCTATGGACTCAAGTTGCAGGGGTCACTGTTTCAGAAGACCCTAAGGCCGCTAAGTGACCTCATGGATGCCCACACTACTTGAGGGTGAAAGGAGAGAGACAGGCACCGGACCTCGAGGGCAAATACCACACCCTTGTGGGCAATGCTCCCTTGTGGGCAATGCTCCCTGGCAAACCTGTCTCTCCGGCTGCTTGCTGCTTGGGAGGCTGCTTTCCAGCCTCATTTCACACCTCTGATTTCTCAAAGTTTCCTTCCCAGGGAAATGTCATATTTTGCAAGCTGCTTAGTAGGTAACAATCTCAGTTGTTTACTTATTCAACAACAAATCGTGCGTGACTCTGGGTGGCAGGTGCTGGGCTGGGCCCCGGGAGAAGAGTCACTTTAGCTGCTGGGCCCCATTCTGTGACGTCCACAAGAGGAGCACAGCTGAAGAGACTGCGGTGTGCAGCACACTGTGGGTAGACCTGTGAGAGTTGGGGCAGGTGACGCGCAGGACAGGAATTCAGGAAATACCTGGGGCCAGCCGAAAACTTGTCTGGGGAGGCAGGATTCAGGCCCGATTGCTACGGATGTGCCATCCGTGACAATAAGGTTTGAGCACATCGTTGACTTCAAACAGATGACTAATAGAGAACTGATACAGATCCTGATATGAGAACAGCGCTGCAGCCCTGTGCAGACTATGGTAGGGAAACGCAAAGTGGTGCATTTCTTACAAGAAGCACAACTTTACAGTTAATAACAGAGCGGGAAGCAGGCTGACAGACGTGACAGTGAGGCAGCAGCTCAGGGCTGTAGCAGCCACTGCAAGAAGCCATCAAGGGCTATAGCTTTTTCTAGCTTCCCATCCCATCATTCCTACCGAGTGGCTTTCATCCTCATGGTTGCAAGATGACTGCTTTACCTCCAAACATTGCCTCTCCTCTCCAGATGGAGAAGAAGAGAGAAGGTGGGAGGATGAAAGGTCCCTGCCAGATGAGTTGAGGAGAACAGTCCAATGGGCTTCTGCTTGATTTCACTGCTCCCTGTGGTTGCCAGGCCACCTTGCACTGCAAAGAGTCTGGTTTCACTGGACTCGATGGCAGCCCTGGTCAGAATTTGGAGTCTGTTTATATTGAGCCCTGGAAGACCAGCACCATCTGCTGCATTCTGAGTAGGTTGGATGTTTGCTTAAACTCATTTGTATCAATCACAAACTCGTTAAAATGAAAGTTGTGAATGATACATCTATATCTCTGCCTGTCTGTCTGTCTGTCTGTCTATCTATCTCTATGGGAAAAGTCAGTTCAAGATTTGTTTGAATCCTCACACAGCCTAAGTAAGTTGAGTCTAAATCACAGAATTTGTACAAGGGAAATGGACATTTTTTTTTACTTCTTTTGTGGTTTTGGAGCCCCAAGATGTTCCTTTTGGTTCCAATTACTTTATGCCTTCAAATGAAATATTGCTCTGTTTCCTTTATCATCTACTTTTTAAAATTCTTAATAAATGTGACTAGGTATTTTCATTGGGTTGTGATCAGATTTTTCTAAAACATGTTATGGACTTAGAGTAGAAGTTATGAGGGAACCGAGTAGGATTGCCAGTGTAGCAGCCCGGAAGCTCAGCAACAGAGCGCTTCACATGCTCACTGTCTTCCTCGGCCAAAGTGATCATGACTGAACCTGTATGTGACTCCCTTCAGCACCTGGTCTCCTGGACGCCTCATGGTGGGCAATACCTGTCCAACATCCACCTCTGCTGGAAGGCTGCTGTGGCCAGAGAAATAATGTAATCTCATATGTCCTGACCACAGTCATTTGTTACTGGGAAGTTGAAGACCCTTTTATTTTTGGTAGCACTAGGGGTTTAATGCTGGGCCTTTGCCTGAGTTACATCTCCAGCCCTCTTCTGTTTTTATTTTTGGTTTTGAGACAAGGCCTCAATAAGTTGTGCAGGCTGGGTGTGAGCTGGTGATCTTCCTGCCTCAGCCTCCCAGAGTGCTGGGACCATAGCTGACACCACCACACCTGGTTAGAATATTAGTTTTAAAGTGAAGCCTCCATGACCTGGGATTTTTCAGGGAAAATGAGGTGAGACCATTTGCACTTGAGCCTTTTTGCAAATTCAAGCATATAAAGAATGAATGGAATATGTTACGAGGCAGGCAGTAGCCACATGTTGCTTGGTTCTGTATGTGCTTAGGACTTTGGTCTTCATCTTAAAAGGTTATGGAAGGTTTACTTTGCTCTTACTTTTCTAGCAGAGATGTGGTTGATGAAATAAATCAACTAGATAACTAAGAAGCCGATACTCATAAATGCAAGTATTGGAATATACAGGGCAAGGTAGCACATCATCAGGAGCTAACCTGGGAGATTCCCAGAAGTTACAAGATGACCCTGGACAGAGGGTGATTGTAGTAATGTGAACTGCTGATCACTACAGAAGTGATCAGCAGCGGGATGAAGCCCACCTGATTCACTGTATCTTTCCAGCTGAAGGTCCACTTCAGTCTTGCCTCCGGGATGCAGATCTGCATTTCTGTAACCCACAGTCCACACATTACTCTTATGAGCCACAGATCCCCACGCTGGCATCACTGTTCTCTCTGCAGATTCTTGCAGGTACATTCACTAACACAGTGTGAAAGGATCCCATCTGTTAACGACCCTCATGCTCTATCTCTTGTCCTGGATATCTGTACTTCCTTCTATAGACTATCTCCCTTGGAACAACTGGCCACCAGCTTACTCATCATGCCAGAGGAGAGACCCCTCATCTTCACCCCTCAAAGCTCCTTTATTGCTTTTCTGGAAATCAAAATTCTAAGCCCATAACGGCTAAGAGAAGATCTAAGGAGCTTTTTGAAAGCACTAATATCCTGTTGGCTTGGAGCAATTACAGTTCATTGGTCTGGGCTGTTACTAGTGCTTCTCTATGTAGCATGGTTGAGTAACCTTAGAGAAGCCCAGGGAACTGGCTACTCTTCTCTCTTCTCTGCAGCCCATTCCCTGCTCTCTGTGCTGTCTCTGCAGCCTTACACAGCCAGAGGTCAAGGTGGAGGCCCACATGCTCTCAGCGCTGGTGTAAACTCTCTGAAGAGCTGGTCTGGTTTGACGGATAACCGGAAGTCACGTTCAGGCATGAAGTCATCTTTCCACCACGGCATTATGTAACCCAGAATATTGATGGACTGGAATACCTACTTAAAAAACATATTTAATTGTCTAGATAACTGACCCAAAGTTCCCTACTCACTAATCTCATTCCAGACACCTTAGAATTTGTTGTTCTGTTTATTCTCAAGTAAGTTGATGCTTTTGATTTTCTTTATACCCTTCGTCCCTCTTGTCTTCAGCTGCCATCCATCCTATTTTCCTTTCCTTAAAATGACACCCTTACCCATGTCAAATTTCCATACATTAGTGACATTTGCCTTTGCTAATATAATTTGTTCTGTTCACTTCTCACCTCACTCTGTCGAGACAGTTCACTATGTACTTACATGTTTCTAACTTTGTGCTCTTTAAGTGTTTATTTTTTATCTTTGCCATCAGTCTTTTCAAAAGTGAGCACCATTTTAACCACTTCCTATAACCACTAAGTGTTTTATGTATACAGCAGCTGCTCAGTAAATGGCTGATTGACCACCAGTCTTCTGTTGACCAATTGTAATCTTCAATCTTTTTGGCCTGAGTCAAGGCCAAGATACAGCCCCTTCGCCTACTGCACTGACTGGTCTGCACTGCTATGTGTTCAGTCCCTGTGGATGGAACCCTGTAATGTGCACAGCACGCTCTTTGGGCACTCTTGCTGCATGACCCAGAGTACTTCCCACGCTGATTATGCAGGCCTTTGGTTTGTAGCCAAAGGCAGTTATCTGGAGTTGTTTGTGATTCTGAGTTGCATAGCCTTCGTGCTTCTCTCTAAGATGCACTCCATTTCCCAGAGATTAGGATCAGGCCAGCTGTTGGCCACCACCATCAGTCTTTCACAGAGCTTGAAGTGGTGCTTGAGAACATGTTTTTGCTGCACACCTGAATTAAAATTTATCTCTGCTAACCATAGGTGATAGCCACAAGGTTCTCTGTATGTGTCAAGACTGCACAGTGCGGCCTAGTATTACATACTGACTCAGATTATTTTTTGCTTGGTATCTATCTGAAAATCCTTGAGTGTGGTGAAGATTCTTTGTCTTCCCTACCCATTCTGGTAAAGCTAGTGATCATGCATTTGTTGGACCAGTAAGAAGGGAATTATCAATATATAGGAGGTGAAGCTAAGTGATTTGCAAACATTAATGTGACTTCGGCTCTCTTAGAGGGCTTTTTGCCAAAGCATAGATTTCCAGGCTCTATCTGTGGAATTCTGATTCAATAGGTTGGGACAGTTTGCTTTTCTAATATGTTCCCAGGTGCTGCTGCTGCCTGAGGATCACACATACAGAATCGATGCCCAGGACTCTTCCAGGAATCCAGCTTTTCCTTCAGGAGATTGGGAGACAGAGTGGGTCTTGCCAAGCTTCAATCTTCTGACCATAACTTACGTCTAGAGGGGAGTGGCCCTGCCTCCTACCTGTCTGTGGGGGTCAACATGCTCTTTGATCTGTTGCATGAGCACTTTTATTAGATCACCTCAGCTGATGGCTTGATAATAATTTTAGCACAGCAATGCTGAGCTCACATTTCAGAGGTACCTCCACAAACGTCACCACTGGAAGAACAACCTAAATGATGTGACTGGATTGCTTATCTGCTAGATGACAGGAACATTAGCTGAGGGTACCGATAGTCTCCGTAGGATCTGCAAGAATAGAAGGGTAGGATGCCGTGGCCAGATAGAAGGCTTTTGGAGGCAGCAGCTAGGAGGCCTGGTTATTTAAATGCTCTAGGCCTCAGTTTCTTCTTACTAAAAACAATGCACTCACTCTTCCCGGAGAAAAATCAAATAGATCCTCTACAAAGGAATTGGTATCAGTAATTCCTGAAGCCTCAGCCTGACAGAGCAACTGCTTCTGGATCACACTTTCTAGGTACACCGAGAGAGAAACAGACCAGAGGCAGAAGCTCCTAAGGCTGCATCAAGCAGGCAAGACAGACTCCAGGTCTTGGGCAGCCGCCCTGGCCACATGGGGAGAAGACATCAGTGCTGACAAGGTCACTACCTCCTATTGCTGGTACCTAGTGTCAGCATCAAAACACACCAATCAGTGCGCACAGCTCCCTGAAACCCCCTTTGCTCATAAAGGAACAATACTGGGATGGCCCCAGCCAGCTCTGTCAGGAGGATTAGCCTTTTTATGAGGATAAAAATTCTCCTACAGCCCCCTTTTGAGGAAATAACTCCTTCCTCTTTGCTATTCGAACTTCCGGGGTTTGGTTTGGTGGGGAGGCTCCAGCGGGTCTAGGGATAGCAAACCTGATGTTAGGACCACCGATGAGGGAGAAACACACATCTGACCTGTGATCAGGAGGAAGCTCATCCTCATGGGAACAACACAAGGGGCAGCTCATGCCTTGCGTGAAGATGAAGCAATAACAGCGATTGCGTGACGGGGAGGATGGAGAAACCCGAAAGCCTCTAGTTTCAGTTTCTAGGAGGGAAAGAGACCCTCAAGGCCAGCCTTACCTTTCAAAGGTTCTTGTTCAAACACAACAGCCTCCTCTTAGCCAATGTGGCTTCTTTCTCTCCAGTATCTAAGGCTCTTGGGTTTGTTCAGGAGAGTTTACAATCCCAGCAGCTTTGCTTGCGGGATTTTCAAAAGATTGCAGGCTTGAGGGTTCCTCAGAGTTGTCCTCAGTTCTCACTGGAGACAGTGGCCAGGCCCTGGGCTATTTGATTTAGAGATAGAATTAAAAAGAAGCTTCTTATGCATACTTGTCCCAGCAGTATAATGGAGATTCCTAGGAGGAAAGGCAGAGAAGGCTGGGCCAGGTTGGTGAATCTGAAGTACCCAGGGTGTTTACTTTTAGATAATACATTCTCCCCTCTGGGAAGCATGATCTATGTAGATAAGATCCTCTGTTCTCTGCTTAGCTTTATCTCTCTGGGCACTCTGGGGAAGCACCCTAACATTTGTAAGTGGAAGAGCTCAAATTCCAACCCAGACCTATCTCTAACAGACACTGTGTGAGGGGCTGTACAGAATTAAATCATCATACCCACATTAGAAACAGAATGCGGTAGCTTTGGGGGCCCTGTTTTGAAGGGAGAGAATCAGAGGCAGAAAGAGGCTAACTTATTTGGCCCAAGTCATTCTCCTGTAAGCAGCAGGCTCCATCCAATGACTACCAAAGCCTGCAGCTTCCCTGGGGCACTCGATGGAGGCAGCGGATCAGCCAAGGGCTTGGAGGAAGCAGAACATTAGACACTTGTTGAGATCTGATAATTAATCGCACCCCGGCTCCCCCTAAAGTGTAAGCCAGATAGACAGCAGGATAAGATAAATGGATATCAGCCTTCCACGCTGGAAATAGCAGAAGGGAAGACAGGCCTGAGAGCGGGGCCTGTAATCAGCTGTCCTAATTGCTTCCCCAGGAGTGGAGACAATTTCCGCAGGGCGCTGCAGACAGCTCGGGCTCTGCCCCTGCTCAAGAGCGGAAGGCAGGGGGAGGAGTGTGCGAGTCTGTGCGAGGGGCAGGTTATGCGGTGCCTCCTCCTTCCTCCTTGCCAATGGGATAATCCACTGGGTCACTCCCAGAGCAGGAAGAAAGGGTACAAAAGACAAAATGCTTCTCCCACCTTCCCTTCTGAGGGATGCAATTAAATTTTTCACTAGAAAAATATTAGAAAATTTGTAATGTAAAGATAAGAAATAGGGAGAGTTTACGTCCCCTCAAAGCCATGAAGCTATCTTTTGCAATGTTTCTGTTCTGAGGGAAAGACTAAAGGATGTTATTGGCTGTGCTGAGTTGATTTTTAAGCCTATATGTTTTGTGACTCATGGTTCTATCTTAGTTTTGGAATCGCCAAGCTCAGGTCAGGTCTTTGGCTCAAACTGAGAAAGCCCATAGCTGAGGTGGGCAAGTCACAGGGCCAGGCCTTCCAGGGAGGCCCGCTGTTGCACTGGACTAAACAACAACACAACGAAAGTGAGCAGGACAGAATTCAGATGCCGGTCGAGCCCTTCTCGTCCAGGGGAGAAATAAGCAAGCACTCAGAACACTGGGTTGAGACAGACAGCTCAAGGCTCATTCAGGTAGACCCGGGGCATAGCAAAGGGAAACCCTTCCACACTGTTGGCAGGAATATAGATGAGTTCAGCTGTGATGGAAATCAGGACGGAGATGGCCTTGCAAACTAAAAATAGATTTTCCTTTCGACCCAGCTATTTCTCTTTTAGGTATCTTCCTCGAAGAGTGAAAGTCTTGGCACAGTGAAACACACGTACACATATCCATAGCAGCACAATTCACAGTAGCTAAACCTTGGAGATGACCTATATGTCCATCGACAGGTGAATGGATTAAAGAATGTGGTAGCCATACACAGTGGAGTACTACTCTGCCATAAAGAAGGATAAGCTTCATTATTTGTAGGAAGATGGATGCACCTTGGGACCATACTGGTAAGCGAAATGTATCATGCTCGGGAACATAAATGTCACCTGGTTTCTCTTATGTGAGAAACAAAAAGGACAGTAAATGAAAGAGCAGAGTAGAAGATAGATCATGGAACACAGGGAGACTGAGCTTTCACCAAAGGAAAAGGGATCAAGAAGCGCGGGTGGGAGGGAAGGAGAAGCGAAGGGAATGACGATGGGGTCCCGGGCAGGCGCCGCCTCCCCTGGGCCGGGGGATCACTATGTACCAGAAACACGTAGTACTAATAAAATTAAAACAGGTTTTTAAAAAGCTATAGACCAACACCCAAGCTGAAGCCGACTTTGACATTGGTGGGCAGCACGGACCAGCGTGGTGGTGTCCTCGCTGGCGTGGACACAGGAGGAGCACTCCCCGCCCGCCTGGGCGAGCCTGTAGGCTCCAAATGCGCAGAGCCCAAGCTGCACGACAGCTGCATCTTGCTGGCGTTGAACACAGCTTTGTGAACTGAGCGGGGGCGGGAGGGGGGGCTCGGCTTTGGTTTGATGCTTTTCAGGGCCAGGCGCGCCGTGGCTGATACTTAGAAGACACAGTTGCCTTCATGGTGGCACTGCTATTTCTGCTGTGATTAGCTCAGAAGCGTGATGTCAGCACGCTGGGGACAGTGGTGAGAAAGCCCATTTCTGCCCGGTGAACTGAGCGTTGTGTCAGCTAATGGTTCCTGAGGCTTCCTCACACACCCGCAGCTGCTGGACACCACTCTCTCATCTTAAACATACACATTTCCAGTTGGTCGGCGCAAACAACTGGCCCTTTACTGGGATCTAGACAAGGGCTCTAGTCCCAGGCGTAACGTTCACCTGAGCGAGTGTAGGAAGTCACTTTATTTATTGTCTCAGTGGGTAGTTTTTTAGGCTTCCTTATCTTTTCAGCACTGGGCCCGGTTTCTGCCTGCAGGGAATCGGAAACTTGTTGGAGAACAGAGATCACCGAACACAGCATCACAGTCAAGTACAGTGACTGCTGCTTTGGGGGACACGCAGGCAGGAGCCGGCAGCAGGGCAGAGCAGGAGTACCGCTGACCAAAGGCTTTCCTGTGCTCTGAGTAGGCACTGCCCGGGTGCACTCATACTTGAGGAGGGAGGGTTTAAAAAAAGGGGGCAAGATCTAGGCAAGGAGACCGGAGGGCTGCTGAGTGATGGTTTGGTCAGAGAATTCACATTTTCTAAAGATGGGGGGGGGGCTGACGAGGTGGTGGGCAGCTGAGAGAAGCTGGGCGGAGGAGATCGAAGGAGCATGGTGGTGAAGAGGTGTGCAGTGATGGGTGAGGTCGTCAGTCTCTTTAAACACAAATTAGTAACAGCAGTGTCTGCCTCACATCGGTATTCTGAGAGCAGAGGAGACAATGTGTGGGGGCAGATTTGCTGACACGCAGAGCGCTGTAAGAAGGCCCAGTGCTGTGACTGCTCCGTGAGCTACGGGTCCTGGGTCACTTCTCCAGGAGCAGAAATGCTTTTGGCATCGCTCTAAGTTTTGGTGGTCTTTTCTGACCACAGCTGCATTGTGAGGAGAGTTTTGGGTTAAGATATAAATTGTAATAATATGATATAATTTTGTGTTTGTTTTCCACCCAAATATGCAGTTTCATACATGTCTTTAAAACTTTTTTTTTTCGGTATTGGAGATTGAATTTTAGACCTTGCCTGGAGCTGTATCCCCAGGCATTTTTTTTTTTTTTTTTTGAGACAGGGTCTCCCTAAATTGCCTGGGCTAGGGTGGAACTTGCAATCCTCTTGCTTCAGGCTCCCAGAGTGCTGGGATTATAGCCCTGTGCCACTATGCCAGCCTTCCTGGCTGTCTGTACTAATTAATATGGGCAGTGTGTGGCACGCGTGGCCAGCCAACACCTGAGGCATTTCCCAGGGCCCGCCCAGGGCATAGCAGTGGCAATCACCTCACTCAGGGGTCTTACCACCTCCCCGGGCAGTGGCTTTCTGCTCCGTCACCATAAATTCTAGACCTGCTCAGTGGAGAGTTGAATCAGGCTTAAGTCTTGTTTTCTAAGTCCCAGCTCAACTTGCTGTTTCTGGTTCTGTTCCCAAGAATAATAAATTTCAGTAAGGCATTCTAAGTTCTTTTCTTCAGAATTGCCAGCCAGTATTTCTCCTCTGTTGAATAGACCCAAAGCCTGGGTTTTCGTACCCAGCGTGCGGTTCAAGTCACTTTGTAAGTCTGTAATTCTTCGGGTCCATGTTTTCTTCCTCTAATGAGAGAGACTCTGGGCAGATTATTGTTCAGCCTACCTGAAGCTTTCACCCTGACTGTAAGTGGATTTTCTATTTTCTAAAGCAAGATACGTGTGGCAGGTAGAGGCTTCGCACACTTTCAGCACCTGGTTCCAGGCTGCCCAGCTTTTTGAAGAGTGTAGGGCTGAAGCCTGAGACCAGGAGGTGGACGTGAAGAGATTACTGGCTTTTCAGCCCCCATATTTCTCCTCTGGGTACAGAATGGGAAGTGCCTGAGAAACAGCAACGTGCTCAGGAGGATACTCTGTATTTGTTAGGACTTATCTGTACTGTATTTTTTGGCGCTCACTGGCTTTATTGTTTTGGGGATCACTAATATGTCTTGAACTTTAAAATTCTCCCCTGTATACGTGGAAGACCGGAAGCTCGGTGAGGCGTCAAGCTGTAGAGACATCTCTGTGGGAAGGCACACTGGGAAGGCTGCTTCGAACACCGACTCAACTTGTGTGAGAAGTTCGAGGAGGCAGTGAACCGGTGCTTGCTACTCTTGGAAAGTCTAGTTAGCTTTGGTTTTTGACTGTTCCTCTTGATGTGTGTGTGTGTGTGTGTGTGTGTGTGTGTGTAGGCAAAAAGATCACACAAATGGGGTTAAAAAGTGGCTCTGAATTGAGTTCCCACCACCAGAATTATTAGAACGTCACTTCTCAAATGTCCACTGTCTCTTCGTTGGCGGGTACCTGTGAGGCTCAGGTGTTTAGAAGCCAGTCAAGTCTTCCTCTGGGGCCGCGGGGCCGGTATCTGATCAGTGCTATTACTTCTGTCGCACTGGCTGCAGGATTTGGGGCCTCCTTGGTAGCTGGCGAAGGGGTCTGTTTGGCTGCTCCCTCTCCTGGGTGGGCTTTAAGGATGACACCTCCCCAGTATCCCTCCCCCGACCCCCACGCGCCACCTGATTGTCCTTTGGGCAGGTCCTGGACTGGCTGTCCTCAGTTTCTTACAGCGCCCCCTAGCGTTGCCACACTCAGTGCGTGGGCTTTTCCATTCATCTTTCTGTTCAAGTTTTTTCAGGGCAGGATTGGAATCACTTAGGACTGCAGATTTAGAAACTAAAAATGGAGACTGTTGAGATAAACATTGCAGAATCTCGCAGCCTAAGTTTAAAATTCTGCACGGGGGATATTTATACTAGAGTACGTCTCTCGGTTCTCTCAAAAAGCAAGTACTGACTGGATGCATTTCATCTGGCAACACAGGTAGATTGGGGCTGAGATAATATACCTGTAAATCTCTATAAATCTTAAATCCAAATTAGGGACCTTCCCATTTCCTGGCTCATTGCACCCTTAGAATGTAACTGGTAGAACAGGTCAGCCATGGAAAGGAAGGACGTTGTTCCTGTTTCAGGGACATTCGTGAGGGAACGCATGCTGGGCAATGCGTGGGTAGGTAAAGGTTGAGATAATATACTTGTAAATTTCTCCTTTTTCTTAAAGTTTAATACCCCAAATCTAGTTCTGTAATACTGTAGGCTGGATTTCCAGAAGCAAGGACTTTGAGTTTGACCTACAGATAAGTTGTTAGTGTTCTAATCCCTTTTCATTTACATCAAATGGGTGACAGAATCTAATGATTCAGACATGTAAATTTAGAAAACTCAAAAAATTTATATAGTGACAGGGTAACACAAGATCATGCTGTGAGAAATGCAGTATGAACAGTTTCTAGCTTTGCTTTCTGGTATAAAAATGTACTTTATTTCAAAGGAAAAACCAGTATGTCCTCATGGTGACAACATGTAAACTGTGGCAGCTGCCATGAAAAATGGAATAACAGCTCCCTAGAAATTAATCAGGACTACTCAGAGGGCAGCGCTCCACTTCTGGAGCTAGAGCCGAAGGGACCGAACACAGGCACTCAGACAATTCTTTCCCTTTTCTTTTCAGTACTGGGGGTCACACCAGTGGTACCTTACACTGTGTATCTCTAGCCCTTTTCAGTTTTAGATTTTTGAGGCAGGATCACACAAAGTTCCCCACAAAAGACTGGAATTCATAATCCTCCTGCTTTAGCCTTCCTCAGCGCTGGGATTCTGGGTGTGCCCTACTGCACTGGCTTCAGATGGTATCTGCACATCCCTGCTCAGGGCTGCATTATTCTTTGCAGCAAAAAAGTGGAACTTCTCAAATGTCCCTCCCAGCTGAACGACAAACGATGTATGATCTGTGTGTACAATGGCATGGTTCTCATCCTGGAAAGGGGAAGGGGTTCTGACACATGGCGCAGCACGCACGAACCTTGGGGACACTGTGCCAAGTTGAATAAACCAGGGATAAAAGGACAAATATTATGTGATTCCACTTACACAGGGTGTGATTGAAAAAATATAAGTTTTAAATTAAAAAAATTATTATCGTCAGAGACACGTTGCCATTAGTCCCATCCAAAGCACTACCAACCCTTCTTCCTTGTGTATCTCTGACTTCACTTGGTGCATCATTCTCGAAATACAAGAAAAATTAGCTTCTACCTTGGGGGGAGGCAGAAAAATCAGACTTCAAAGACACTCACTGCTGCAGGGCGGGTCTTAAATATCTGCAAAATGCTACATACTCAAGGCATGCCCCCCAGTATGGCGCTATCGGAGATGGTGGGCGCTGTGAGAGGTGGGGGGTCATGGGTCATGGCAGACATGCCCTTGAAGGGTTAGAAGGGCCTGCTCCCTCCTTTTTCTCTCTGTCTTTCTTGCTGGGGCTGTGGGGTGAGCCTCTCTCTCCCCTGAACCCTGCTCCAAAGCATTCCGTTTCCAGAGGCCCAGAGACAGTCAGACCAATAGGCATGGACTGAAACTATAAGCCAGAATAAACATTTCCTCCAATTGAACTGGTTCTCTGGAATACTTTTTACAGAAGCAGAAAGCTAACTAACACAATCAGCATTTATTGCAATGCTAAGATAGTTTATATTAATGAATAAATCATTTATTGCAATTTTATAGACTAATATGCTTCTTCCTAAAACATTGTCTTTTATGCAATGCTAATTGTTCTCCAGATAATTCCTACCTGATTGTTTTCTCCAAGAGATAATTTTAATCTCCAGAAAAAAACTCAATTTTGACAGTTTCTGCAACAACAAAACAATGGGTGGGTGATTCCTTGGCTAACACCATAATTTCAAGAAGCGGTTCTGCTTCGGCAAGAACACAATGGTGTGAAAATACACCATGAGTCTCTCCAAGCAGCTGGTGACTTTTGAAGTTTTGTGTAAAGTATCTGGAGAGAAATATAAAATGCTCAGTATAACGTATCTCAGTTCAGGTGCTGAGGTGCAGTTGGCCTGGGCGGAGTGAAGGATAAAACAGAATCTGCAGCTGACCCCGCTCTCACTCACTCCTTCATCCCAGCCCTGGGCAAATAAATAAAAACTGCACATTTAATGCGTCTGGCAGGTTTTTGAATTTGACTTTGACAGGTGAGAAAACAAGTGGGTTTGAGGGCAACGCCGAGAGGCCTTGGTCCCTCCAGTTGTCCTCCTCTGCTGTAAATAACCCAGATCACGGTCTGAATGTCCACACTAACTTCGGCTGTGCACTGAAGTAGACCCTAACATGAAAATGATACTCCAGGATCCCAAGAAGAAGAAAAGCAGTATTACCAGCCCTCAGGTGTCACAGCGTCCTGCACCCTCCCCTAAGAGGTCTGGGCCTTGCTTGCATTTCTGTGGCTTGCTGCATGCTTCCAGGGTTAGCCCCAGGGACCTTCTCCATGCACTTCGCGCCCTGCAGAGCCCAACTGTGACTGTGCTTGCTGCTTATTCCTGCATCTGGAAGCTTGAAGTTTTTCCCTTTCCCAGACTCGGTATTCCCAGTTGTCTTAGTCAAAATTTCTGATACACACATTTATTCTCATTCCCACATTGTCTCTAAACCATCTTTTCTGGAATTCTGTTAAAGCTCTAGAAGTGATAGCAAAAATATTGGGACAAGGATAGGGAACAGGCCAAGGAGACACCCAGGAGGAAAAGGTTTCACCACAGCCTGGCCAACAAAGAGCAGCTCCTTAGGAGGCCGGCCGAGCCACCATGCTGTACGGGAGACAGAAACAGCCCAGTGTATCCCAGAGACAGCAATAGGGTCCCTAAAGACAGAAATGTTTTCTGTTTGTAAAGAAATATTGTCACATGAGTCTGTAACTTTATCCACGGGATACTTCAGCCTTTGTTCTTCTTTTCTTCTGCCTGGTCTTTGCCTGAGAAGACTTGACGGTTCTTCGGGGAGAGAGGGGGAAAACAAGACCTTCTGGGTCCCATTTAAGCTTTTAAAGACATTCAGTTTTCTTTTCTTTCCCTGCAGACCACAGCCAGTTGCTGTTCCTCCCTTTAGAAGGAAACCCTGGCTGTACCTGCTCTTTCATCTCCTGGATGGAAAATGTCTATAGGCTGGAAACCCTGTGAGTCTTAATTTTCAAGGATTTTAGTTGTAAGCCTTTCAAGGCATGAGCTAAAGTTTCAGGCAAAGGTAACTTTAGTAGTTGGAGCCCGATTTCCACCCCCACCCTCTGTCCTCCCGGGCTGTGTGGGGAGCTCTGCGAGTGAATAAGGTCTTTACCTAAGATATCAACTTATGTTCCCTGGTATCTGATGAAGGTTCTGGGAAACTGACACTTCAAAATGAAAAAAGAAAGGATAGGGGTGTCAGGGAGGGGTGTCAGGAGGGAGGGAGGGAGAGAGAGAGAGGAAAATAAATTCAAAGACACAAAAAGAGACTAGACCAGTAGACCCCAGATGGAAAGTTTTATGGGAGTAGAGAAAATGTATAAGTGAAATATCAGTATCATAAAATAACAGGAAATAGTGTAATCTACCTGATGGAGAAAATTGTCACTTTAAAAAAAAGCTATCCTAATTTCCTTCAAAATTGTTCTTGTTTTTGAGCCAATAAACTACAGTTAAGCTGACCACGGGCCTTTCTTCTGCCAAACTTATCTTCGCCAACAGAGCCTCTGTGTGTTTACA
Source organism: Dinomys branickii (assembly GCA_004027595.1). NCBI lineage: Eukaryota > Metazoa > Chordata > Mammalia > Rodentia > Dinomyidae > Dinomys > Dinomys branickii. The sequence continues at coordinate 26,259 of PVLD010012686.1, forward strand.
ATTGAAACTTTTCCATTCTTCTTTTTTCTTTTTGTAATTAAAATAAAGCCACCCAGGGGTAGGCAAAAATCATGCAATAAGGAAAGAAAATTACTGATGATCTGGGCAAATTGTGATCCAGAAGTTTAGAGCAAAGTCAGAGTAAGTGGTAGGGAAATGGGCTTAGAGCAATTTGGGGTCAACCAGAAGAAATGTGCAAGGGGGCAAGCCTGTGCTTTCCTTTAATAAGTAGTAATAACAATACAATTTACTTTAGATAATGCATAGCAGAAGATAAATCACCAGATGGATGCCTGAGGCACTTGCTCTGGGGAAATGTGTTGTTGATGTAATTTTTGCCTTGTCTCCTCTTCTGCACCTTCAATTCCCCAGGAAGGATCACATGACTCAGTGAACTAGTGCTGAGCACATGAGGAAAAATGGCTTTGTTTGCTTGCACCAGGTGCTATCAGTATTAATTTCCTGTTATCTATCTAGATTCTTTTGGCTGGAATGTTTGTGGCATCCCCAAAGGTAGTGGTTAGAAGTGGTTTCATAACCCATCATACACACACATACACACACACACACACACACACACACACACACACACACACACTATTCACTACCAGGAAGTCCTGTCAGGCATTGTGCAAAGCAAGTGCAGAATGGGAGATGAACTCAGAGGTGTAGGTACAAATGTGAGAATGATTCAAGATAGAAAGATGTTATGTCGCAAGATAAGCAGATAAACAGGTAGCTCAGAAGATGGAGCGATGATTTAGAGACGGGCTGGGATGGAGTCCAGTAAAGTCTTTAGAGAAAGGAAATATTTACACTGCACCATTCAGATATGACGGGATTGGGACAATCCTGAATCGGTCCGCATACATCTAAAATGCAGGGGTCTTGGTGCGTTCATTCATGAACAATTCTCTTCACAGGCGGGTGAGATACAGGGCCAGGGTGGGGCAGTAGTTGGATGTCACTCGGGAAGAGCTGATCTTCGTGAAGGTGCTGACAGGTCTGAACATCTTTTCTTTGAATATATATTGGCTTTGAACTCTTGGTATTAGTTGCAGGTTGGGCAAGCCTGTCCTCACAACTACACAGTCTGTACCTCCTGGAAGATTTCAGAGGAGGTGTCAGGAAAGACATGGTGGTAAAGTTCAGATGTGCTACATAGAGCTTCAAACGGAAATGATAGAACTGTGTGATTTCCAAAGGAAACAATTTGAAAAGTCATGTGGATTGTACATAATTTGGTTAGAAATTGAGCAGGAGAAAGACAGGCAACAGTGGTTAGAACAACTTCTTCCTCTACGAAAGGCAAAGCATAAAAAGGCAAGAAGGGAAGAAGTTTGGCTCGGTGCTTATGGGCCATGATGTAGGGCAAGGATATGGAAGGTGCACAGCTTAGGAAGCACCCGGTTATCACAATTGAGAGAAAAATGCTTCTAATGTCCACTTGAGGAGTGTAGGAGAATCAGTATCTTGATGATTGTAAATGACTTTAAATTCTTTGTCTTACACAACTCTTGAGTTTACATGAAGGATAAACTGGAAGAAAAGATTAAAAAACAATGGATGGAAGATAATCTGCAGATGGGAGACCAGTCTATGAATATATCCTGCGTAGACCACTCTCATTTACTAGAAAACGAACAGAATGAATAAACATTTGCTCATTTGAAGTGGGGTAACTGCTAGAAAATGGTTTGCCAATATTTAAATTCATTTGGTTTTAATATATATTAAAAAACAAGATTTTGAGAAGAAATTCATCCACTTTCTTTTAAAATTATTTTTTTCATAGTAGAAGAATCATCATTGGATATTCACAAATCCATCTGTGCATTTTGGACCTTTTACAAAATGCAGCATGAGGTAAGGATTAAAATGTCCACAACTAATCTTGGAGCCACAAGCCTAGCACTTGGGAGCGAAGGGAGAAGGGCTGAGAGCATAGAAAGATGGGCGGCACTGTGATGTGCTGGGGCCCCTTGGGGACAGCCTCTGCTTCACAGTGAGTTGCGAGGAAGCACTGACGCAGGTCCCTCAAACACTGTATTCACATAACTCATGAAGAAAACGTTTCTGAGAGGTCTGTGTGAGAGGTCGATGGAGGCAGTAACGGCAAGAGCCACTTCCTGCTGAGTTCCCTCTGGTCTCTTTTTCCCCTGGGGTTTGTGCTGCTGCCTCTCTCTCCTCCTCTCTCATCTCCTCTCAAGATGCCAGGCACTGCTCCCTAGCATGGCACCCAGCGAGGTCTGGAAGAGGGGGCACCCGGACCTGTGTGGGACACTGAGGAAAGAACAGTGAAGGAGACGGGGAGGGATCTGATGCGTCTGCTGGACCCACTGACCAAGCAATGTTCACTAAACCGTCTCCCTGCACCTGCCACTCCTGTGTGGATCTTTTGGTTCTGATGGTACGCTTCTCTTTAGTCTTAACTAGGCCTTTCCCTAACTGGATCTTCATATGCTCCAGAGTGACAGGAACAAAACCTGATTTCTCTCTGTTCCCATCACTCAAGTGTTCTTGATATTTAGCATTCCTCCAAAATACCAGAATGAAAGGAGTACGTAGAAAAACAGAGAGAAGTGTAGAGTTATCTTGAGTGACTGAAAACACATATTATTTCACTTCTCTGTCCTCAGACTGTATAGAAACACCAATCCAGTCAGCAGTTACTCTATTACTTGGATTCTCCTTGATGTGGGGAGTAAGTACAGAGGAAAGAAGCACATGCAATCAAAAAATCTTCCAGATGAGTGTGATCCATCTCTCCATTCTCTGCATAGATAAGATCCAATACACCAACCCAGACCAAAATGTTTGGCACTAACATTTCCAATAAAGAGAATAGCATATCTTTCTAGCTTGGGGCTAGACAATGTAAGCACTTTCATTCCATAGTGGGCTGGCTCCAAGCCCAAGTGGCATGGAAGAGGGCCATGGGAGTGGAGAAATAACTCATGGCATGGCAGATAGGAAGCAGAGAGAGATCAAGGATGAAGGGTGGGTTATAAACCCCTCCAGGCCACAGCCCTAGTGATCCACCTCCTCCTATCAGCCTTCACCTCCCAACATCACATTTCACTCTGCACTTGTCAGTGGACTAATGAGTGTCATCGCCTCCCTGACCCAGTCCCCTCCCCGAGGCCCTATGAGTGTGTGAGGCTTTGGTCCACCCCTAGACCCACAGTGCGATATCAGCTGTCCAGACAAGGCAGAAGGGTTTGGGTAGCTTCTACTCTTCCTTGTCACTTGTGATTCTTTCATGGCAGCTGGATGCACTTCCATCCTGGGCCAAATGGGGCAGCCAGATACAGTCTCCTCGCCTACACCCCACACATGTAATTTTAGGAAGAAAGCATTTCTGAAAGAGACTATTAGTTCCCCAAGTTAGAAATGAGAGCGGGAAAACCATAAATGGCTTTCCAGAAATATACACTGTGCTGATGTTAGAAATCAGACCAATTCTTACACCACAGCCCAGCGCTGGGCTTTCTTTGCTGGTCTGTTCTGGGTTTCCAGCTTTTGTTGGGTTAAATGGAGCCCAGAGACAACATTGCTACAAGACAGAATGGAAAACACCAGGCTCAGTTTAACAGAGTTTCTCTGGATCGGAGTGGGTCGCTGGTATGCTGAAATAGAATGTGAACAACACGATTTTCTCAAACTCCTTCTACTCTATTAAATTACCAAAGTAAATAGTGGTTATATTTTATCTGCAGTATCAGCAAGATCATATAACACAGTGCAGGCTGGTATCATGTAACACACTGGGCTTATTGCTGGAATATTGTAAGACAGGGTTGCCAAGGCATACCTCAGCACGTCAAGCTCCTTACTGTATACGGGTGAATTCAAATCTTTAGATGGGACTCACTGATCATAACTTCTGTGCTTTGCACACGGATGCCCCCTCTTATAAAGCAACCCTGATACTGACTTTTACAGCTTAGTGCAGCAGCTACCCCTGAGCCATAGCTGTGCCCCTTAGGGTTAGTATAAGATGTATTCAGTATAATTGTTTAAAACTTGGAAGAGAATGGCAAAATAACAGCTGTTTACCAGGTAAACCATGGGAGGAGAGGAGAGGAAACAGCTCAGTGCAAACTGAAAATGTTGGATTAGTTTGATCTGACCACCTGTAGATTTCAAGGACAGCCTGTCCTCTGTAACTAGAAAATTTATACTTTCTCTTGGGAAGTACATCTAATTTAGTAAAATGTGTACATTTACTATAACATAGTTTTATTACTTTTAACAGCATATGCTATGAAAATCGAGAGCCGGTGGTGTTTCCCAACCCAACCAGACTTGTCTTCATACTGTTTTGGATTCTTAAGAATGCTTTACTTGAAAGTTTAACCACCCTAGGAATCTTGCTTATAATACAACATAAACATACTCTAAATTGACTACTTAGAAAACCTAATAAATGAGTTTCAGATAAAAACTTAAGATAAAAACCTCCAAAACTAATAAAACCCCAAACCACCACATTCTCTTGATTAGTGAATATAATAGTGGTCTAGACTGTCCTCTTTTGTCATGGTTCAACTCAACAGTTTTTGACTTTATGATGGGTGGAAATGATCCACCTTCAGCAGAAACTTCACTTTTTTGTTTTTTTAGAAACTTTTCAGTTTTGATCTTTTCCTGGGCTCATGATATGTGTCTGATCCTCTCTCCAGGTGCTAAGTGGGCAGTGAACGGGGCTTCCGGTCAGCCTTGTGATGACAGGAGAAACCACGGCTGTATGGGGGTCACCGTGCTTCTCTACGCACTGGTCAGTGGGTTAGGGCTGTCCAGTGCACTCTGGATTTGTCGTACGGTACTTTCAGTCTCCTGCTGGGTCTGTCAGGTTGTAACCCCGCTGTAAACTGAGAATCATCTACATTTCCACCCTCATTTCCATGGAAGTGGAGGGTAATACAGTCACACGTGCTTATGGACCAGAACACATGAACAAAAACACCTCAGTGGGCAATCCTGTTACTCCACAAACACCATGGAGTGCGCTCACACCAACCCTGGCACAGAGGTCAGGCCCACCACAGGACCTTGGAGGCAGCGAGGGGCGCTGTTGGTGTGAAGATAGAGAAGGCCGCTACTGCCCAGCACAGCACACTGTTTTACAGTAACATTTATTTTTATCTGTGGAAGGGGCTCACGTTAAAACAAGAGTCAAATCAGATATGGTAGTGCACACCTCTGCTCCTATCACTCTGGGAGGCTGAGGCAGGAAGATCACAAGTTTGAGCCCAGAATGGGTCGCGTAGTGACTTAGTGAGAACCTGTCTCAAAAGTAAATAAAATAGGGCCTGGATGTATCTCAGGGGCACAAGTGTGCCTGCCTGACAAGCGCAAGGCCCTGAGTTCAATTCCTGGTACTCCCCAAAAAAGTAAATAAAATAAAATATGAAGTAGTAAAGTAAGATAAAGTAAATAAAATAGGCCAGGGATGTAGCTCAGTGTAAAGGCCCTAAGTTCAATCCCTAGTAACACAAAATAAGTAAGTAAGTACGTAAGTAAGTAATGAAAAGCAGCCTGCAGCACGGTCATTTGTAAGTATTGTCATCACCCAGGGTCATGTACTGTGTGCACTTATAAATGCCGTACATATGACTTGCAGAGCAGGTTTGTTTGCATAGAAATTGCCAGGACATGTGCATTGCATGTTGCTCGATGGCACTGCAAGTCTATGACATCACTAAGCAGCAGGATTTTCCAGCTGCTTTATCGTCTTACAGAACCACCGTCACAGATGCGGACCATTGCTGACCAAAATGTCACTACGTGGTTTTAAAAGAGATCACGGCGATCCCATGTGTAGCGGTGCAGAGCGCTGTAGAGTTCCAAGAGCCATGCCAAGTCAGGCAGTTCATGCAGTACCAAGGCCCCTTCTCTCTCAGCTTCCCCAGAGTGAGCCACATATACTCCTGAACCCCCTCAGGGATGGGGATCGCACTAGGTGGCCACATCTTCGGAAGGGCAAAACCATTAAAAGCGCCTTCTTCAGATGAACTAAAATCTGCCAACCTGAAACTCTGTCTGCTTGTTGAGTATATTCTCTTTGGAAAAATACAAGTGTAACCGGACTCCCTTTCTGTAGGGTAACCACGGTCACCATCTCCTTACATGTTCTCTCTCTCTCTTTTTTTTTCAAGCACTCTGCTGTCAGGCCATCTTCTTCCATTGTGCAATTATACTATGGAGTTTTCTGAGAAGAAACACATTTTTATGTTTATATTTATTAAATTTCATTTTGTCAGACATACAACCTCATCAGCAATGTAAAAGTAAGCTAAACCAACTTGAAATATCTCTTGTAACCTAAAAATGAATAAAGATTAACAAAAAATTAGACCAAAACTTTTGGCAAAGGAGCAGAAAAACAAGGACCATTGTTTACCACTGGTGAGAGTAAATCCATATGTCATTTGTGGGACTCATATCAGCGATATGCATGCCAACAAATCATAGTCTGGGAATTGTTGTCGAGGATTAGTTGTTTTGGACAAAGGTTTAGTTATAAGAGTGTTCATATCAACAATGTCCACAAGAATAAAATTGAAAATAATTTTCTAATGTTTAAATAACTTACAGAATGCCTGCTATAGTATTGAAATGTGATATCTCAGAAAAAAGTTAATGATGTGGAATTAATTAGGAAAAGTAGATTATACAATAGTATGTGATAAATGTCTTCATTCTCTGTAAGCTAAAAGCACGTACCTGTATATCTACCCAGAAACACATATATGAGGTATGATATATTTAAATTATTACAGTAGAAAATATGTGGTGGTGGATCACCAGAGAATATGTTCCCCTCACTTCAGACACATGCATCTCGTTCTTGCCGCTTCCTGAGGTGGTTCTGGACACTCTTTCATCAGTGTCTTTTGCTGCTGCTGTGGCTGCCTTGATGTCCTGAATCAACTGAGAACATTTACCCTTCGTTGTCATTTTGATTTGGGGGAAGCAGCAGAAGGTTTAGGATGCCAGATCTGGTGAATAAGGTGGATGAGGACGTACCATAATGGTACTGTGTTTATAAGCCCGTCTTTCCATTCCAGGGCACGGGGCAGAAACATTGAGGAGTATGTTCAAAGCGAGGGGGAGGATTTTGAGACAATGTGACAATGTGTCTTTAACTGTAATAAATTTTTAAACTTAACTCCATATTTTTTTTATCAGCCTTGTATATTTATTTAAGGAGAGAGACAGGGAGAGGGAGAGGGAGAGGGAGAGGGAGAGAGATCCTGGAAGAATGGAATGGATACCCCAATGAAGAAAGAAGCCTATTCTTCTTTATGTAATTATCCACACCTCCACACATTCCATTAATATCAACTTTGCATTATCTTTAAGCTTAACATACACAACACCTTTGCTTCTATCCAAATCATTCTGTAGAAAGTAAGGACAGGACCCAGGAACTGAAATGTGATTTTTCCCACCTGGATTACCCTATCTCCTCTAATGGGCCCGGGCATGTTGGTGTGACAGTGTTGAAGCAAATGATGAAAGTTCATTTATTTCTTATGAAAGTCACAGAATCTTTTACCAAATACTATACCTAATACTAAACACCCAGTGCAAAATGCTAGGTTTCTCTATTGTCTAGAAATCAACATCTTGTTCTGTTTTAAGGAGATTTAAATTTGGAGTAGGAATTCTTTATCCATTCATTTAGCAAGTATTTCTTGAGCATGGATTATAAGCCAGCCAATCTTCAGATGCTGTGGAGATCAGACACGGCACCTGTCTTAGTTGGGGTCCCAGTGGTGTGTCTTAAGCCTGGGGGGGAGTTTGAATTAAAAGTTATTATTTAGTTCCTAACACCCACCAAGGACCCTCTGGATTGATTATCTTGTATTATTTCATTTGATCTCGTCAACCTTATGAACCAGTGATACTGTCTTCTCCACTTTGCAGAGGCACACTCCGGTCATGGCAGTGGATATTTATCAGCTTGCTTTAGGGCTCCAGCTAGAGCAGCCTAGAGTGACTCAGCAGCATCTCAGCAAAACTCCGCATCAATCACGTGAAGGTGCAGCTGTGACAGGGCTGGGAGGTGACGTGTGATGAGTTGGAAAGAGGTCACGCTGAGGCTGAGACCCGAGGGCTGAGGGGCAGTAACCTGACTCATCTGGAAAGTGAGAGGGGAGCAGTGCACAGAGAACGAGGGACTGAGAGAAGGCGGGAGTGGGTGGACACCAGTCCACGCGGTACAAGTGTAGACCACACTAGAGATTATGTTGTCCACACATCAAGAGTGGCCAGACTTTCAAATGACTTTAGGCCAAAGGATGTTTGAACCACTAAAACAAGACCTCATCTGGCTGAAGGAGGAAGACTTGATGTTCCCGGATTAAACAGGAGGCTGTTCAGCCTGGGGGTGTCATGGACCAGAAAGGGCAGTGAGTTCAATGGAGGAATATTATACCAAGCTTTGGGAGTGTGGCCTGCTTTTGTTCTTTGATTTACAGAATCTCATTCTGGTCTACTTCTGCCTGTCTTCCTCCTCAATAGGCCTGCTTCCTGATGCTCTAGTATCCAGCCTGGACCTAGGCCCATGGGTGGCCGCTATCCTCTGAATGTCCTGATGCCGAATTTGTATGTGGAAATGAATCAGCAATGTGTTCCTCTTTGGAAGTGGGGACTGCAGAGAGTAATTAGAGCACAAGTCTGAGCCTCCATGAGGGCACTAGTGCCCTTCCCAAAGAGGGCCAGAAAACTGTTCCTTCCATCTCCCAGGGATGTGGAGAGATACATCCTCTGCTGCAAGAAGGAGTCCTCACCAGACACCCAGCCTGCTGGTGCCCTCATCTCCCATTTCTTGGCCTCCAGAACCATGAGAAATACATTTCCACAGTATGTAAGTTTTCAGGCATTTTGTCATAGCAGCTAGCACAGACTAACACATGGGCCAAAGGCAGCTAAGTGTGGGGGCTGTGCCAAGAGCTCATACAGCTTGCTGGCCATGAAGTCAGGAGCTCAGGTGTTTACCCACGAGGTCCTTTGAAGTAAGGTCCCTTGCAGCTGGAAGGGACAATGGAGAGGAGAATGTGGTCTGAAGCCTGGAGGGGTGGGCCAGCTTTCCCTGGTTGGGTGACAGAGGGCAAGGAACTCCAAGGGGAAGAAGTTCCCACCTGAACTGCGCTTTCCAGGCCCTTAAGAGGTATGCTTGTCAAGGTGGGAGGTTGTGGCTCTTTTACCCAACAGATGTTTGTTTTACTGTTATTTTCCATGCTTACCCAATAGAAGGGTGACTTTTGGTCTGGGGATATAACCAGACCGAGTTCCAAACTAGATTCTGCTTGACATTTTTTCTGTGTCTCAAAGCCTAGATGATGGACAGTGTACTGAGGGGCAGAGGAAAGGTGAAGGCTCTCGAAGGACCAGATCCATGTATGATCTGTTGAGTAATACAGGACTGGCTGAGAGGAAGACAGTTCCACGGCAGGTGCAAGGGCAGCTGTGTGTGCACCATGGGTCTCAGGGCTCTTCTTTCTACAACTATCAGGACCTTCATGCTGTTGTTCATGTCAGAATCATCCTTTTGAAAGTTAGAGTGTTGATCTCTTCTTGAGCAAGAATTCTACCCCAAAACTATTGATCTTGCTCCTTCTTCTTGTTGTTGTTATTACAATGTACTAGAAACCCTTCAAGGGGGATAGAAATGCGTGTCAATTGTGGCTTTGGCTCTTTTTAAAGAACGATTACTTTCTCAAGTTGCACACTAAGAAGGTAGAAGAGGACGCCTCTGGCAGACCAGGCTGGGCTGTAGCACACTGCTTCTCCAACGTCAAGTCTCCCTGTAGCAGACTCAGGAGAAGAATAGAATCTCATCTCTTTTAGGCCACAAATATGTTTCCTGTCTTGAGATTGGGGCACAGAAATATGACCCCCTGGTCTTCTCTGGAACTAAAGAGCATGGGGCTAGCAGATCAAGGTTCTTCCTGCCAAGCTAACTGGTGGTGCAGCTGTGCCCAGAGGGATTTACCATGATGTCTCAAGGTCAAGGGGAAGATACCTCTGCAGAACCTGAGAACAGTACAGAAAGAGTAGCCAGCCTGGAAAGTGCCTGCAGCTTTGTCCTTTCCCTACAGAGGTGAAGGTGTGAACCTCCTACTTTAAAGAGAAGAGCAGTTCCCTCCACCTCCAAAGACATTTCTACATGTGCATAAGAAAACATTTTGTCCCTCATGTGGTGACATAAGTACAAATGATTCTGAAACATCTGGAGTATGTTTTCTTTAAAGTAAGCAGAGGTTGTTAATATTCAAGAAGAACCCATGGCAAAAAATGAGCGTGGCATCTCTCAATCGCAAGGAATTAGAGGAAATGTCCAACTTCAGGTCACAGAAAAGAGCATCACGTTTCCTGAGACAGCAATCTGCAAGCTGGCAGAAGCTGCATCTGTAGTTAAGAGTAAGGCAGAGCTCCTCCCAAGCCCCTCCAGCGTTAAGGCTGGTGACCAACGGGATGGTCAGCTCTGTACTCAGGTGGCCCTGGATGTTGAGCAGATGCCAGTCTTACGGTCATGCATAATCACTGACCCTTTCTTTCTTTGTACAGGTGTGAGGTGACTCAGCCTGAGGAAGAACAGGGTGCAAGTTAGGTCAATACTCAAGTTTAGGTCTACTAGATTTGTTCTAATTTAGGATCAGAAATTGTGTGCTTAATCTTAGTCACACATCCTGAATCATATACTTAGCCTTGTTTGCACAATTCACTGCAATTTTGTTAATATTATAGAGCAAGAAAAAATATTTTTTGTCTCTTGCCTCTCAGGGTCGGTATTCAGGGTCTATAAACTGAACTGACAAAAGAGAGATTGATAGGCGAATAGGCATACAAATTCTATCTGATGTGTTAGCTTCTTGTTACTGTAGAGAAAGACATGGGACAGATTTTTAGGAGGAAAGTTTTATTTTGATTTATGCTTCTGAAATGTCTAGCCCACCACCAGGTAGCTCATTGTTTTGGGGTTTGGGTGAGGAGGTGCATCATGGAGAAGACACAAGACTGAGCGAATTGCTTGCCTACAGCATGAGGGGTCAAGAAGGTGTGGGAGAGACTCTGCCTCTGAAAGGTTCCACCCTCTCTGCACAGCAACACCCTGAGGAGCTGACCTCCAACACATGGGCTTGCAGGGTCATTAACCATCTGAAACTATAGCAATGGTAAGGTCATTTTTATATACAAAAAGTTCCACTTTTATATAGAAAAATGATCCACTTTTATACACAAAAACTAAAACTACTCAGAATAGTGAACAAGTCTGAAAGGGAATTCATGAAGACCAACTCCGGAATTAAATGTATTTTCATTCAGGAACAAACAAAAATGAAAGAAAACTTCCTCCTTTAACAAACCATCTGATATTAATGGATTTGCCTTTCTCCAATCTGTCCATTCCCGCCTTGGATGATGACTGGACTTCGCAATTTAGGCTTTTGAATTGATGCTGGAATAACTGCAGGCTTCGTGATGAGATGAATGTATTTTGCAATTGGAAAGTGACCTGAGTTTGGGGACTAGGAGGTAGGAAATGCAATAGGTGAGTGTTTGTGTCCCTCCGAAATGCTTGTGGTGAAGTTCTATCCAAACGTGCTGCTCAGAAGACTTTGCGAAGTGACTGGAATTTGGGCAGAGCTCACCTGCATGGCGTTAATGACCTTACAAAAGGGGTCTGAGGAAGATCTCTCCTACTTCACCTTTCTGCCGCCTGGGGACACTTGGCCTGTGCTGCCTGCAAAGAGAGAGCGTTTGCCAGACCCTGTAACTGCTGGTGCGCTTGGATGTCTTGGCTTTCAGAACTGTGAGCAATAGATTCTGTTATTGACACATGTATAGCCTAAAATATTTTGTAATAGCATCCGGGACACAGTAAGATAGCAACTTCTGGCATCTTTTCTAAAATAACCAAATACGGGGCAATAGCTGCAGAGTCTTTGCAAAAGCACAGGAGGCAACTGGAGAATTTATTAAATAGACAAACAGATACTTTCTCATCTATAAAACTTTATAAAATGTATCAGTTGACTACCACAAAAAATTGCCTCCAAAATAGTCTGGATAACTACTAGATAGAGAAAAAATGAAAAATAAGGTTAACTGCTTCTCTACTTTGTAACTCACTATCCTGAACTTCCAGTATCTGTATCACTGTCAATATACTGTTTATATTTTTTCCTATGGAATTTGTGATGCGAGCTTCAGAGTACTGTTTCCTAAACCAGTTTAGGGGATAGGAATGCTAACCATAAACCATGGGTAAAGTGGTATTCTTTGGCTTGAATTATAGCAGTTGTAGTGTGTGCACGTGTGTGTATCTGTGTGTGCACATTCATGTGCTCATGTTAAAGGTGCAGATATGAATTTGTCATCAGAACTTGATTTTCCATGAACTAGACAGAAGCATTATTGATTTGAATAATGTATGTATCTGGACAATAAATAAGATGTAGTTAAAATGCAGGGAGAGCCTAGGTAAATAAGGATGGTTATTTGAAAAACAATTTAAATACATACCACTGAAATGCTGCTTTAATGTGGGATTAAAAATAGATCATCTATTATATGCATCTATAACAAATTACATTTTACCTGTATCCTTTAATGGTATAAACCATATTGTATAGTTTACATCTGCTTCTTAAATTAAAAAACCACAATTTTATCAAATTTTTGTACCCTAATTTGTTACTAGAGCTAACATATTTTGTAAGAAATGCAATTATTGACTTTAAATTTGTTATTTCAAAATACAAAAATAAATCCATCCCTCTCTTTAAAACATTAACTATTGAGTTAGTAAGTCAGAGTTGTAATATAATTTAAAGGTTAACCAATTTCACTGTTATGTAAATTATAAATAATTTCATTTCAATAGAACATAAAGTTCAAATTTCATATGCATTTTAATTACCTGAGCTGCATTTGTTAAACAGACTTGGATTGATTGGTTCCTATTAGCCTGTGCCTGATTATAAAGGAACATCAAAGTAATATTACCAATTTTGAAAGTAAAATTTGTGGCAGATACTGTGATTTAGAGAAGCCAAAAGCAATGGCTTGGAGTCAGGGCAGCTCCATGGTAGTAGTTAAACCTTTTCTAGGTTAGCAAAACTAAATTTTATTTTTCAAAAATAGCCTATTCTTTCCAGTTGCTCCTCTTCCAAAGAGGAGCGGAATGAAGGCAGAAGGCACCTCCTTTTAGGTTGCAGCCCAGCCTGAGTGCTTCAAGAAGGGATCATTCAACCCTCCAGGGGCGCCCACTGGCCCCTCGTCCTCCTCTGGCTTCGCCGCCCCCAGCATCATTCAACTCTGCCCCATCTCTAACGCTGTCTTCATTCAAAGACCGGAGAGAATCCACACACATAAAAGCAAATGATGTGAACCTTTGCCGAAAATGCAAATCCAACCTAAATTTAGGATAAAAAATTCTGGCGGCTTATTTATTTTTTCCAAATTAATTTTGGATCATTAGATTCTATTAGCTGGATTTTGCTGGCACCGCACTGCTGAAAGAATGGCAAGACATGGGGAACCTTGGAAACTTGACATGTCTGCCCTAGGAAGTCCGGTCCTATTTTATAACACAGAAAGGCTTAGATCATTTGGATCTGGTTTAGATAAGCTGAGTAGAATGAAACTGGATCAGTGAATCTCCTAAGCTTCTCACAGCCATGCTTCATTAAGGGAACAGTCACTTTTGCCTTGCATGAAAAGGCAGAGCCAAAGGGCCAATTTTCACTGGCTTTCCTTCCATCCAAAACTTTTCCCCGCAACTTCGCTGCCAACTCATGAGCAGAAGTTTCAAGTTTTGTGTTGCTGTTTTTCAGATAGAGGACAATCATATGGGAACATTCCCTATAGCCTTGTTTGGCTACAGTCTTCCCTCGGCTTGCAGTGTCCCCGTAGAGAGTATGCTCGGGCATACGTGAGAGCTCAGAAGCCAGCTTGACTGCCACCGAAGACATGCTGTGCCATGGCTTTGCTGCTGCAGCTTAAAAACAAACCTGAAAAGGAAGTTACCATGTTGAAAGCCGTGTTTGATCTTCAAGTCCTAGCCACAAGGGTGCTTTGCAGCCATCTCAGTAATTGTGTAAAGAAGACGTCGTATTTTCACATCTAAGTGTTAAACCTATGTCTCTGTCAATTTTGAGATAATGAAGCAAGCAGAAGAGAAAGCACCATTTTCTGCTTTTGGTAGATGGCACACACTGCCTGGGCTTTCTGAGAAATCTCATCACGGGCATCTTCATCTCCCCATTAGCTTCCCATGGGCGGGCCCTGACACAGAGGCACATTCAATTTTGGTTCATTGCAACTAGAGTATAAAAAGTTGTCTTTGAGATTGTCTGCTCCACTGTCCTCCTTGTATATAGAAAGAATAATGGCTTGGAGAAGTTGGGGGCCCCACCCGGGGCTGCACAGCCAGTTTGGATCTGAGATAAGGCACGGGACTGTAGGATTTTCCATGCTTGGCAGCTTCACATCTGTTCTTAGAGGTTCATAGTTTCTTTCAGTCCTCATAAATTAGGAAAGTTCTGAATAGCAATCAAGTTGTTACTTTTTGTTCTTTGTATTATTATGTTGCAACTCCTCATTTAAACCTTATAAGTTTTATAAAACTGGCTTAAATCTCTAACATTCTCAATAATTCTGAATGTCCCAATACACAAGTTTGGCCAAACACAAAGAGGGCCGTTGAATGAGATCCCATGAAACTCTGGAGCAGATACTGTCCTAAGGCCTTTTAGATTGTGTGTTCCATGAAGGCAGTTACTAATAGCTGTTTTCCTCAGGGCCTATTTGTGCCTGCACTTAATAGATACTGAACAATACTGGCATAATAAATTCTTCCCACTGTTTGTCTAATTTCTCCAATTTAGCAAATCAGATGATATTGTGAATGCAGCAATTCATACGTATTCAATTCATGAATCTCACACCTACTTTACCTGAATGGTCTGTACTCTGCATTCTATGCTTTGCTATCTCTCTGGTTTGGCCTAATAATCACCTATCTCAATACTTACCATCAACTGTTTGCATTGCTCTGCTTTGTTAGATCACTTATTGAATTATATACACACACAGACAGAAAGGTATCCATCAGTATATCGTTCCCTGAATTTCCTCAAAAATAACACTGCCTGTTTTAATGAAAAATACAGAGACAATAGTAGAATGTGCCCCTGTAAATGAGAACTTCACAGTCTCTTTAAAAGAAAAGATACACATAAAATTTTTCTATGAAGACCGTGTGCCACCTAAGCAGACCACATGGTAGTTGTAATTATTAGAGGGGAGAGAATGTTGAGCTGGAATGGTCTGAGAAAGTTTTATGGAAGACACGGGATTCAGGGTAGGATGTGGAGTATGGATAGGAATTGGAAAAGGAGAAGAAGGAAACAAAGCCTGAGTTGGAGGGATAGAGTGAGGGAATATAATTGTTACAGTTTGAATGTGGAACATCCCCAAAGGCCCACATGTCCAGTGCTTGGCCCTTAGCTCAGTGCTACTGGAAGCAGGGAGGCTGCAAGAAGTGGGTCCTACTGGGAGATTTTAGGTCATAGGAGGTTGCTCTTGAAGGGAATTTTGGAGTCCAGTCTCTTCTTCCACTTCCTCACCATGAGATGAGCAGCTTTGCTTCCCCATACTCTCTGCTATGATGTGCTGCTTCACCAAACAATAGGTCCCATGAGTCAAGAACTGAGACCTTGAAAATTGTAAGCTTCTGACAAATCTTTCCTCTTTTGATGTTTATCGTCTCTAGTTTTGTTACAGTAACAGAAAGCCAACTAACAGAGTCGCCATGTCCAGCGCAAAGCCATTACGTGATCAGTAAATGGTGCTATGGGAAATGAAAAGATTGATATTTTATAGGAGGGAAATACTACTTGGAAAGGAAGACCCAATAACTTTATGCATATACTTGGTATATACCTGCACACACAAATACAACTGGGTTTTTTTTTTTTATCATACTAGGATTGGCAGAAGGAGCCAGCCATTTGTGCAGCATCTGGTGTGAATAGTTAGTCTGGGGCAAAGCCACAGGCCCCAGGGATGTTCAGTGCTTGCCTGCACAAGCCCTTCCACTAGTCCTGGTTGGGCCTGACCTCATTCACGTGGCAGCAAGAAAAGTGAAAAGGAAGACAAGGTGCGTGAGACTGTGAAGTAATAGAAGTGTTCCTGAGCAGTGCTTCGTGCGCAGTAAGGAATCAAAGACCAAGCGTAGTTTAATATGTCATTTCCCCTATAACATTTTAGCCTGAGCTCTTGATATTTCAATTCCAAAAAAATAACTTGTGAATTTCATGATGAGGTTGGCTCAGAAGGTGATGTATTTTTGGTCAAAGGCTTTTTTTTTGATGAGCCTTAAGAAACAACAAGTCCATACTTCTTTCATTTGTACATCTGACCCCATGTGGAGGTTCGGGTTAGTCAAATAAATAGCAAGAAAAAGAACGTCTTTATTCCTCGCACATTCCCTTGACTTTGTCCTTTGTGCCATGGCAAGCTGGAAAGGGACATTGAAGCATTAATACGGTGGTGTGAGGCTCTCACAGTGGCCCCTGAGGAACAATTTTCAATACGTTGCACTGTTATGCTAAGAAAGTTTGCAACCCACATCGTTCAATCCAATACCCCATCTAGGAAGAACCCGTAGCATCAAGTTGCCCAGAGAATATTCACTAAATGTAATGCACGAGCATCTTAGATATTTTCCACAAAGATTTATTGGGTACCACTTGTATGGCTATGGCTTTGGAGTGGCCTCCAGTGTGTTCACTGGTGCTCAGTGCATGATTATTGCAGAAGTAAAGATTTAGTGAAAACTTGTGTCTTAGAAGCTTAAATGACCAGATTTCAGAGGATTGAGGCCAGTGGTATTGAGAGTGGTTGAACTTTTGTCATAATTGAGACCTTAGATTGTGAAGGTTAAAAGGGAACATGAAGAAGAGGACAGGGAAGGTATATTTTGAGGGAAAAGTCAGTGCTATACGTGATTTATTTGTTATAGGGGGACCAGTAAGACCGAGGCAAAGGATTAAATGTAGTTGGATGTTTTAATCTGGAGAAAGACTTTCCCAATTGTGGGAAGTGCACAGGACATGGTATCATTGTAGATAGGGTTAGTTGGGGTGGTGGGAGAAGCTTTCACATAGAGATTTCTGAAGGAAAGACCCTCAGTGTGTTTAGGCCAGAGCCTGAGCTCCAAGAGTCTCAACTCACCAATCAACAGAAGTCTATATGACAGTCAGGAAGACTTTAAGGCGTTACTATATGAACCAGCAACTTTAGGTGAAAAGAAATTCTTTTGTCTGTTTCCTCATAACTCAGTAATCAAATTTCTTTTGTAAAACTAGTATTTTTATTTAAATCCAGAATGCCAGCAAGCTTACTGGCTAAACAACTTGTGTATCAATAGGGTGATTGAACCAAGGGGGCAGCGCTGCTTGGCTGTGCTTCTTGATCCTGTTTTTGTTCACATCACCTTCAGGGCCCTTTCAGAAATCTGAAAGGGATGCTATTTGGTTCAAGGAAAAGATATGAGTAGGGGTGGGGGGACTGCAAAGACCAGAAACTTAAGGAGGAGGGTGTGAAGGGTGGAAATAGAGAACATGCATTTAAAGGACCGTGAGTGTGAGATTTGTGTGTTACTGTGTCAGGAGCTGGTGGTTACCAAGGACATAATAATTGTCAAGTATTAAATACACGTGAAAGAGAAAGCAAACTAAGAGATGTCCATGGGATTACTCATTTTCAAACTACATTTAGAAATGTGTGGCTGTGGCCATGAATTTAGGGCATATTGATTGCAAATGAGATCAGTTTTTAAAATTAAGTAGGAATCGCTGCCTGCTCCCAGGTATTTGGAACTATGCATAAGTTCTGAAGTGAAGGTGTTTAGTTTGTGGTTTTCACGATGCTGTCCTGACCCTGGGTAGCGTATCACAAGGAGGGCTTAGGTATAGAGTCTCCTTTCAGTAGTGAAGGCTGCTCATTGTTAACATCAAGGAGAACAGAGTCCATCTAAGGTCGGGACATTTTCAACAGGAGCTGGCAGTGGTTCACTAACTTGGGGGCTAACAAAGAATTTTCAGTGCAAGGATCAGGCCTGGTCACTCTGCCCAGTGCCCGGGCAGCCAGTGTACTGGGCACTGTGGCTGAACAGTAATGGGAGCACATCGCTAACCACAGAGGGAAGATTTTCAGGCCATGGCCCTGTGGGATTTTGTTTATTGGCCAATTTTGCAAACAGCTCCCCTCAGGCCAAACATTCAAGTCATTTGAGTCTGGAGTTAATTAGGGAGCTGGTGCCACATGCGCATCAAGATTTAGGTTGAACGAGTTTGAGAGATCACAGGGCCCAGAGCACCAGCCTGTGATCTCTTCTGCTGAGTAGCAGAACTCTGAGATCCTCAGCGTCTACTCAGCAGCATCCAGCAGAGGAGTGCTGCCTACCATGGAGGGAATCCTTCTGGGAATATGCAACTTAGAGCTGTGCCAAGGTCCTGGAACTGCAATGGAATCTACTAGCCAGTGTTCCACACATTGTCCCCACTAAGTCATTTAATCTTCACTTTAACTCCACGCAGGAAGGACACATAGCAAAATAAATGCTATGACTATCCAGATATTCTAGAAGCAACTAAAGCTTGGGTTGATGATATAACTTTCCTGAAGTCAAAAGATTCAGACTAGGCTGGTCTTGTTCCAGTGTCTGAGTTGTAACTGGTATAGGGGACAAAAGAGATTTTTCCTCTATACTTCTTAGGATCATGAGTTTATTAACATGTATGTCATGGACACTTGGGACCACATTGTGATGTATAACTGAAGGGGTGTGAGAATTTGTGCTTCTGTAGCGTCTTAATAAGACCAACACATTTTTACGGAATGCAAGGTCAGTGAAAGGGACTTTGAGTTTCTAGGGATGACAAATGTGAAAGGATTTACCTATGGGGGGTAAGGGTTAGTTTTAGCAAGATTTAGTGCCATTGTGGAATCATCTTTAGTGATTAACTTCTGCCTTCCTAGTAGAGACACAAAGGAGGACATCTTTACATACACATCCTGCTATTAGACAAGGAGGGAGAAAGCAACAAGCTTTCTGTGGATCTGCTTCTTGGTTATCTTCAGACCAAAGTGGTGTTAAGGGAAGCATACTCTGCTACCCTTTACTGGTGTGCTTCAATGTCCAATTCTTCTTGCTACTGATACTGCTATTTGAAGACAGTAATTAGGGTTTCCCTTCTAACTCCTCTAGGCTAATTGTCTCCAGGCAATGCAAACATTGTTTGATGTGTTTTGTTGCTTTCACATCATAGTTGTGATCTTTTAGAAAAACATAATTTAGTGTGTTGTCTCCTAATCTTAGTGTCTGGAACTTAATAGACTCAGTTAGGGTCACACAGAACGGTGGAGGGTGTGGAGTTACTTGACAGCGAATTTCTACAATCAGCACACAAGGGGCGACCCTAGCAGAGCCCAAATCATCCTTGGGAAAACCCTTAACCGACTCATAATGGGGCACACACACCAGCCCATGCATGCAGTCCTGCACAGATATCTTTTCTCTTCACTAAAGTTTGAGAACCAGAGTGATCCACTTTAAAAAAATGTTGTTATGTAGAAACATGGGCACTCAAAGCTTTCTGCCTTTAAGGTGATAATCAGATTCCCAGGGAGGAATAAAGAGTGGCTACAGAATATTCAGCTGGTCCTGTCTGAATGCAGCATTACTCCACTCTGATTAAATATGAAGCTCTAAACTTAATCTAAGTAAATATATTTGTGTTGCCATGGGGATTAAACAAGAAGGGAGAGTGGGGTAGTTTCTTCCGTGAGTAAGTTCAGCATAAAGTATGGCAGCTTTACTACTTGGCTTGTGCTTGAAATAGGTACGGTATCACACCTAAGGGGCAAAAATGGATTCTTGGAGGGAAAGACATTTAATATTTTTGTACAAAGCCCAGTAATATAGTTTGGACAAAAGTGTCCCCCAAAAGGCTCCTGTGTACTTAGGCATGATATTTGGACAGTGATTAGATCAAAATTCATCAGTGATGAATTCAGAGCTCAGTGTGCTTTAGGAGCCAGGCTGAAGGAGGTGGGTCATTGTGTGCATGACCTGGAGGGGCGTGGTTATGTCCCGGCCCCTTCCTGTCTCTCTGGCTCTCCCTAGTTCTGTGCTTCATGGGTGCTATGGGTCATATGGTTTTCCTCCGCTAGGCCCTTCTGCCTGGCCTTTTCTGCTTTGGGGCCAGACGACCATGGATTGAACTCTGAAACTGTAAGCCATGGTAAACGTTTACTCCTTTCCGTTGTGTCTGCCATGTACTTTGTCCCAGTAATGACAAAGTCGACCAGTGTACGCGGGCACACACTACTTCTGTGGCATTAACGTTTCAGGAAGTAAGTGATAATTTTGGAACATCTAAAAAGGCTCCTTTTTGCGGTGATGGTGACAAAACAGGTAGCGAGATACTGCTCTGTGGCATGGTACCTAGATTTGGACCTTGTGTTACTACAGCGCAAGACTGTATTTATTCTTTGTAGCAGTCACAGTAGATGCACTGTGGGTTTCAATAAGAACACACTGGTTTTACAAAATAATTTTGGTTATTGGGTTATCATTAAACAGACGAGAATATTTTCTACCTGAAGTGGTTGATTTTTTCCTGTAGTGTGTCCTTCAGTATTAAGGGCTGGCATTCATATTTCTATTAATTACTGAGTGCAGGGCATGCTCAGCAATGCAGAGTGGTGAAGTTGCTCAGGGAATTTAGGGCTTTCATCTTACAAAGTTTACACTGTTTGTGTGCACAGAGAGCAGTGAACTCAGGAGCTTTTGCTTTCTGACAGGAGGCTTCACCTCTGATACTCTACTGAGAAAATAGTAAAGCTCATGAGTGTGACAAATTCCAGCAAAATCTTTCAAATATAGCTCAGCTCCACCATTAGCATGATAAGCTCCAAGCACACAGTCTGCTGAAAGGGAAGAAGTTGTGTCCACACGAGTGCTCGTAAAGGATGGTCTTTGCAGGGGTATGGGTGATTTTGGGGGAGTGGTTGTATATATATATATTTCTTTCCTCACTACTTGACAACTAACAACTGGTATCAAATTTGTTTTCAGAGAAGGAACTGTCTAGGTACGGCAAAATGATATTTACACACAACAATACCTTTTAGTTGCACAATATGTGCCAGGAAGGGTTTGGAAGAGAAAGCAAATACCGTAAAACTGAAAATTACTTGACCAAAGACAGCGGGACACATTTGCCCCGCCCCTCACTTCTAAGGGAGAAAGGAGACGATCTCTACAGGGTAGAGATGGGCTCAGAGGCTGCAATTTAAGGACAGAGGGGCAGCTGGGGGGAGTGGCCAGGCCATTATTTTTAAAGACTCTCATTGCTATCTCCAAGGCTCAGTGGCCAATTATAATCCCTCCCCCATTATCTATCATTTTAGTATTTCATTCTAAAATGAAAAACATTTCAAATAATTACAACGGACAGTCTTGTGTGCACTAAGGCAGAACAGATGTTAGTGTTTTGTATACTTGCTTCAGATCTATTTGATTTTTCAAAACTAAGCTTTACAAGTGTGACTAAATCTCCATCTCTACCTCTTCCCTATTTTCTCTCCCAGAAGCAAGTAATTTCCTAAAATTCATTATCATCGTCACTCTTTTAAAGAAAGATTTACCTTCACTCTCTCTTCATATATGTTTATTAACAGTATTAACTCTTGTGTTTTATGTTAAAATTTTTACATAAGTGTTATTGAACTGTACATTGATATTAAAACTTGCTTCCTATGCAAGTGTTATGTGACTTGCTTTCCGCATTCAGTATTACGTGTTTGAGTTTTAGCCCTGTGGAAACACATAGTTCCGGTTCACTGATACAAGCCCACGCCACTGTTCATTAACAGCTAAATGTTACTTACATCCATTCCCCTTTGGAAAGAAGTTCTGTTGTTCCCCTTTTTGTGACCTCTGAAACTCTACCGCTACACGAAAAGAGCAATATCCCCCAGGCTCAAAAGCCCTCGTTCATCTCGTAACACACACAACCTTATCATTATTGCCAGGTTGACATGAGTTATTATGCCTTTTACCTTGGGCTATGGTAAGTGTGAAAGGCCTGCGTGTTAAAGGCTTGCTCTCCAGCCCTCAGTGGGAGGTGGTACAAACTTTAGGATGTTTTCCATTTATCGGGGGCACGCCTTTGAGGGGGGTACTGGTGTCCCAGCCCCATCGTCTCTATTCTCTCCCTTCACGATGTACTGCCCATTAGAGGCCCAAAGCAACAAGGCTGACCAACCGTGGACTGAATCCAATGAACCTACAGCAGGGATGTAGAGGCTGCTTCTGCTGCTCAGTGGCTAAATAAGAGATTGAAGCTGTACCTTTCTGCCTTCCTTTTGTACCTGTCCCCTTTCATACCTTGGGTCCACTGCTGCTAGGCATGTAGGCATATTAGTCACTAAAGGAACATCTATCTAAAAACTGGTCAGGCCAACATTATTAGCACTAAATTTACCTAACCATCTCATACTACTTCAAGACCAAGGACAGACACTAAGATAAGAGAAACAGGTATTTTCAAAATATTCAGGGGCATTTAACTCCCTGTTTTTCAGTTTTGAAGGATATTTGACCTCTTCTGACAGAGACTTGTTTTTATTCTCAATGAAACCCAGGGCCTCCATGAGCGCTGCCTTTCCTGTGTCCTTTCCTCAGGCAGCATGAGGGGGTTGACCTCTTTGCTTCTCAGTGCAGTTTTCAGACCTTTCACCAACCCTCTGTTACCCCTAAACATCTAAAAGCATCTGCCTTTGAGTCTCATGTCCTTAGATTCCTGAAAGCCCCTCTTTGGGACAGTCATCCCAACATTTGGGGCACCCTTCATCCTACAAGGATAAATAGTATCTTCTTCACTGATATTCAAAATTCACAGAACCCTAGATTCTGGTCAGTTGTTCTGTAGGGTGTGCACATCTGGTCAGGTGATGCTCCAGCTGCAGGAGCATTCTTCAGTGAAGTCATGGATGGCTGTCACCATCCGTGATGACATCTATCCTCCCATGAGTGGCTTTCCATCCTCCAGAGAGCATCCTTCCAGTTCTTCATATTTCACATCCTTCGCCTCTGCTGCCCCAACACTCCTGGTCCTTCTCAACTCTTCTTTCCTCATCCCTGGCCATGACTCAAATCCACACTTCCAAATTCTCAAAATCCAGCAACTGTCACCTCTCACCTTTCCCACTTGCTCTCTCCAGTCCCCAAATACAAATGTTTAATTTTGCTTTCTGTGTTGAGACAGGTCTCATAAAGTCACTAGATTGACCAGGCTAGGCTCTAACTTGCCATCTTCCAGCCTCAGCTTCCCAGAGTCCTGGGATTCCAGGCTTCTGACACCACGTCTGGCTACAAATAGTTTTCAAACCCTACCAGTTCACTCCAACCTGTTGTTCCTCCGACCATTTCACCATCCTTCATTCCACTCATGTCCGCGCCTTACCCTTTCCCCTGCTTCAATTCCACTGCGGCTGACTATAATCCATCCTCTGCCTTTCTCTTGCTTTTCCATGTCCACCCAAATCCCAAATCTGTTTGCATTTTTCTATTCCGTTCTCTCAGATTGGGAGACATCTCTAGTATCTTCTCCATCATCTGATCTTCGTAACCCACCTCACTCTGCTCTTGTGGTGATTTCAGTGACAGTTTTGAGAGAGCAGGAAAGACAGGATGAGGACAACCCTGAGCCCCATGGTCCCAAGAGCTCTGCTTCTCCCTGCTCCTCTAGGCCTTTGCTCTTCGGACCCTCCTTGCCCTGCCTGTGTCATTTCTAGTTGTTAGCTGCCTGTGTCATCCTTTCAGCACAGAACATGCTTTTCTTCCATCTCAAAAAATTAAAACCTCTTCCTCACTGGTCCTAGTTTCCTGCTCAGTGCAAAGGAAACATCTCAAAATCATTTTCAGTCCCACGGGCTCCAATTTCTCTGTGCCTGTCCTCTCTGAAAACCACTTCATTTGGTCTCTTAGTCATACCACATCACTGAACTGGATTTAAAAAAGAATGTAACCAAAATTAAATTTCTCATTGCCTACAAATTAAAACCCTTTTAAAAAATTGCTTAGTCACACAGAATACGAGAACTATTAACTAAATGTGAGCAGTTAAAGACAGTAACGATAACCACACTTCACGAGTGTGGTCTAGACTTCAGCCAGCAGCTTGTCCCCAGGTAGGAAGTGGAACGTGTCTCTCCAGGCAAAGGTGGCCAGGCCAGTTCCTCATTGCTTAATGGACAGACTTACTCATTTGTTCATTTATCCACATTTTCAGTTATTAACCTATTAATTCTCTCCACACTCAATTTTTTCTTACCTCTTTGCTTTCTTATCAGTCTGAGAGTGGTACATAGGACTTTCTATTCCCTCAGAAAGCTTCAGTATTTATCATGAAGACCTTTATGTAGGACTTGGCTGCCTTCACTGAAAATCCTGATAAATAAAATGTGATTCTCTTTGATGTCAGGGCTCGTACATGCTACATTGACTGCTTCAGCATATGTGTTACACTCCACTGGCAGGCACTGGTATCCTGCTGGAGCCTGTTTGTGGTGGGGATTTTCCCGATAAACATGAACAGAGCCTCCCCAAGTCTGAAGCCATTAGGTCTACAACCACGGCAGTGCTGTGGGAGCAGGGACGCTCAAGCCATTTGGACTTCACCAACTTGCTCTGGATGCTACAAATAGAGCGGCAGGATTTATGTTTGTCCTGCTGGGTTTCAGTCTTGCTTTAGACCTATTTGGTTTCTATGCCCTATTTTGGAATGAGAATGTTTATTCTATGCCATCGTATGTTGGTGACTTTTAACTTCTTTTTGATTTTATAGGGACTCACAGGTATAGATTTGCCTTGAATGTCAGAGGAGACATTACATTGGGTGTAAACCATTACTTTGGATGTAAAGTTTTCAGCAATGCTGGAACTGTTAGGCTTTTGGCAACTCTTGGAGATGGACTAAATGCATTTTGCATAATGGGATGAGTCTTCTGAGGGTCAAGTTTGACTGTTATGGTTTATATCCAGATGTCCCACAAGAGTCTCATGCATTCATAGGCAGGGCTTGTGGAAGGTGATTGTATTATGAGGGTTTAGAAAGAGGTGGGTCTCTGGGTGTTGGGGCCTGGCCTGGAAGGATCTGTCTTCTTCCCTTCCTCTTCTCTTCACTCTCTGCTTCCTGTCTGCCATGCTGGGAGCATCTCTCTGTGCTGGGACCCTCTGCTATGCTTGGGTCCCGCTGACTACCAACTGAAATAGGAGTCAAAGGAAACCTCTCCTCGTTTAAATTGTGGGTGCCAGGTGTCGTGTCTCAGGGATGAGGAATGTGACTCAGACAGACATAGTTTACTCTCCCACGTTACTTCCCTTATGTTTCATTGTATCCTCATGTACTGAGTCATCTGGCCTATTGCTCATTCTCCTTTCAACTTTTATGTAAAATGGGGATATTTGTTAAACAGTACTTCATCATTGCATGAATAAACTAGAAACTACACTTACACTTAGTCTACACAACTGAAAACTGTTGTGGTTATCTGCTGTTTCACTTCATATTCTGCAGATTTTTATTTTCAATGTGTTCCTTTACCTGGTCCAATTTAGGTACTACTAATTCCTAGTGAATCACTTCTTTGAGAATCTTCATTAGAAATGGCATGATGTTGTAAGTGGCAGTTATGCCGAGTACTCATTTTACCTCATTAATTTAAGGGTGGGAATAGATATTGCTACAGTTTGGATGTAGAATATACCCCAAAGATACTGGTAAGTTTGGTCTTCGGTGATGTGTTATTGGAAAGTGGAGGAACTTTAATAGGTGGAGATTTTTTTGAAGAGGTTTTCTGGTCACTGTGATAGCCTTTGAAGGGGATGTGCGACTTCAGACCCTTCTTTTTCTCTTTTTGGCTGTAGAATGAGCAGT
Organism: Dinomys branickii; assembly: GCA_004027595.1. Classification (NCBI taxonomy): domain Eukaryota; kingdom Metazoa; phylum Chordata; class Mammalia; order Rodentia; family Dinomyidae; genus Dinomys; species Dinomys branickii. The sequence goes on from PVLD010012686.1 coordinate 52,292, forward strand.
TCTACTCTGTAACGCACTCCTGCTATTGATGTGTTGTCTGCCACAGGCCCAACAGCAACAGGGCTCCCTAACCATGCCCTGAAACCTCTGAAACTGTGAGCCAAAATCTTTTTTTCACTGCAAGTGGGTTTATCTCAGGAATTTGTTATGGTGATGGAAACTGACTGAACAGATATTTTCTATCAGGGATTCCACTGATGTGGAAAAACAGAAGAACCAGTTTTCTGGGATAGGGACATCAGGAAGGTCATTGTATCTCCATGAAATGTGAACTTGCACCAGTATGGCTTTCTGGGCCAGGCCTATCTGATGGCAAAGAACTAATGTTCAGAATCATAAACACACAAAGGCTTTTAAAATACATTTTTTGCAGTATTAGGGAGTGAACTCAACAAGTATAAATTACACTGCTACGTTTTTTGTTTTTGATATAAGATCTAGCTATTACCTAGGCTGGCCTCAAACTTGCAATCCTCCTATACTTCAGCCCCCTGAGAAGCAGAGATTCTAGATATGCACCTTTGTACCCAGCATGACATTCTTTATGGTATGACACCCTCTGTCCACCAGTCAGACATCATCATCAAACATTTATTTACTAAAGGTCTTGGACATCTGAAGAATTTTTAGAAATCTACAGTGTATCTAACTATTGAAAAATAACACCTACTTTCATTATATGATATGATATGGCATTGATGTCTGTGTGGCTGTAAATAGCTTCATTTACCATGCTGCTGTGTCATAGAGCTTCCTTTCATAGGGTTTTTGCCGTGGCGTGGGCGATTCTCTGGAAGTTTGTGATTTGAGGGTTTTGGCCACAGTGGGCTGTGTTTGTACTTCTGGAATAGTGGTATTTCCTTCTCTACTTGCTGTGGTGTCTCTGCAAGTTTTCAGATGCCCTGGGTTAGCACCTGAAAGGAAGGCTGGAAGGAGACTGCGGGGAAGCATATTCCTAGGCGTCAAGCCATGAATGGTGGCTCTAGGCTGTGCCAGTACTGCTGTCTGCCTCAGAAACAGAAGTCACTTCTTCCCTAGGTGGCCCTGGGAGCCAGGTAGGGACGTGGCTATGTGCAAGGCTCTATAACAGGTGGGGATGATAAAACAGGGGACAGGGTGCGCTGAGCTCATGAGCGCTATCACTTGTGGGCTGCCAGTCGAATGGTGTCTTTCCTGTGATCTCCTCCAGACTTGGAGGTGTATGTTGGATACTTTATCCATGCATAATAAGGGGTAAAATTCAGGCACAATAGGCATCCATGAAACCTCTTTAGCCTTATTTAAAAAAATAAAACACTCCTTGTATGTTAACTTTATCTTTAAATCTTTATAAGCCAGTAATTAACTAGTTATCCATAAAATGCTACTCATTTTTCAGAAATGTTTTCTTTAGAGTACAAATATGCATGCACATATGTGTTCGTATATTTATATATATACATGTGAAATATATTTATGTCTTGCTTATCACATGTCTCCCCAGGAGGTAGTGCTTATGGCTATGGGGGGTAGGATTACAGGGACCAATAAATTCTTTAATGTAAGCTACACCAATACAGAGATGAGGAATTAACAAAGAACCAATTTCCTGAGTAGAAACTTAATTTCATTGATATTTTTACATAGAAGAGAGAGAGAAAACTAAATTATTAACTGTTAACAATGAATATTATTTCTAGAGTCACTTATACATGAGCAGACCAGGTTGAACAAAAAACAGCTTCCTGAATATTTTATAGGAATGAGGCAGTTAAATCTCCAGCCTTTTTATTTTTAAATGTCTATTTATTTCTAGATAGCACCTCAGCAAGTCGCCTCAAACTTGTGATCAGCCTGTCTCAGCCTTCAGAAGTGCTAGGGTTCCAGGTGTGTGGCTCTCTACCTAGTTTGCTTTTGTTCTTATAATTTTTGATTGAAATAGTGCATCACCTCTGAAGATAGGAGGAGGCTGAAAATACATTGCTGCCACTTCAGTGACTACTTCTTGCTAGATTTTAATTAAACAGCAAGAGTGTCCTCACTGAGGGTCGGGGGCCATGTCTTCCTCATGCATCATTCCCTGTTCCCTTGCTACTGAAGGTGTCGGCAGGAGATGCTCGTGTTTCAGACTGTTCCAGCATTGTGGCCAGTGCGCAAGCATCTGTTCCCGTGGAAGGAAGGGATTAAGGAGAAAGAGTTTGGAATATAAAGTAGGACATGTGGATCCGAATCTACTGTGCTGCTTAGCTGGTAAACTGGTGGGACCAAAGGCCAGGGCTCCACCTCACCTGACTGTAATCGTGGGTGTGGATGCCTCAAGCCATCACTGACAGCACAGTGTTCCGGAAGCCGCAGTACTCTCTCCTTGGACATTTTGCACCTACCATACAAAGTACCAGACTTAGAGTGACAAATAGTAGTGTACCACCAGTACGGTTAGAAACAACAGATCTGAGGAAGTCACTTCCTGCCGTCCATTTACATTTAGATAGCACTCTAAGATCATCCTGCTGAACATCGTCATTGTCCTAAGAGAGGTATAAAATAATAAAACTCAGGAGATCTCTGGTGCTCTAGGCAAGAGTACGTGTGTGTAGTATCTCCTGGCCTGATCTTCAGACACCCTCAGCTACTCCCATCTCATTACAGGCTGATCATTACAGGCGGTCTATGTCATACATTAACTAAGAGAAGAATGAATTCTGGGACAAGTATGTATGTTGAGAGCCCCTAAAATGACTCAGCATTCTGTCAGTCATTGCTGTCACTCACATTTTGAGATTCAGGGGTGGCACTTTTCTTTGTTTGTGCTCCATCTTTTGTTGGCCTGGACTTTTCCTGAGCACAACATCCTGAGATCTTTTATCAATGCAGCTGCTTACTTCTTACTACTAAGTGCATACTTGGTGATACCTTCCTCTTTGTATATAAGAGGCCGAACCCTATTGGCCTGTTCCACAGCTACACTACTGAGATAATTTTGTTGGCCAATTATAATACATTTTTGGAATAACTACTATGTAAGATATTAGGTTAAATGTTCTATAAGTATTAAATGTTCTACAAGATAAGTTAACCCTTACAAAATACATTGAAATCATGATTTTCAGTATGCTCATTTTATTCAATAGGAAACTGAGGCAAATAAAAGTTAAGTCTAATGACAAAAGTGAAATCTATCTGCCCATATCCGTTCTTTCCTTCTTCCCAAGGACAAGCTCTGATGTTTGGCTGACTATCTAGGAAAGAGGTAGATAGCCTTACACAGTGGTCACCCCAGAGCTGTGTTCTGGCCAATGGGATTTAAGGAAAAGGACTGTGTTAAGAACCTTCCTTAAAATGTCACCAGGTAGCCAGTGCTTTAGTCCTGTGTGCCTTTCATGGAAGAATTCAGTCCAGTCACATAGGTGGCAATGTGGAAGTACAGATGATGGAAAGAAGGGCAAAGGGGAAAGAATTAGGGTGTGTTATGTACACGTACCAACTCTCCATACTCAAAGTAATCGTTATGTACCGCAAACGTGCACTAATACAAATTTCAAGAAAATATACAGAGAGTTATAGCTTTCTTCAAGAGGGAAAGCAGCTCTGAGTGGACATCTCCACTGGGTCTGAGTCTGGATATCTTCTTATGCACACAAGCATTGTTCCTGGGTTCTGAGAAACTAGGGTGATTATGATGTTATGTACATTCTTCTTAAAGGTTGTACCGGAGTTGCAAAACGTCTTCCCGGTTCTTTTCAGAAGGTCCTTAATCATATAAGGAATTAATGAAAGAAATCTACAAAAGGAAATGTTCTAATTCAAATCAGGTCTCAGCCCAAGGCAGGAAGGTCTATAAAGAATGCTCCCTTTTCTGATATCCTTGGGCCATCAGTTATAGCATCCAGGTATCCTGTGTGCCTCACTGTGGAAACAGACATCTCTGTATTGATATGAACTGCGCTGGGTAGAACTGTAAGATGTCGTGGTGTCCTGGAGGGTTGCTTCCGGTCTGACACCTAACAAATGACTCGAATATATTTGGTACTGAGGTCTTTGTCTCCTCGTTGAGCTACAGTTGGCACAGGATCTACTTGAGGTCCACCTTGTCCCTCAGGCCTGCCAAGGTCTAACTACCTAACAGAAAGACAGATTTTCTATCTGCTTCTTTGTTTTGTTTCCTGCTCTGTTATCTAAAATGAAGATTTGCTGTTCAAGGCCGGAGTGGTCCTCTCAACCAGGGAGGAGGGCAAAAGCCAGAGCCTGGGCTGGCAGTGATACCTTTACTGCCACCATGGGGCCAAGACTTCATGCTGTGGTCTTACCAGCTAAGTCCAGATTTTACACTAGAGAAAAATAAAGTTGTCTAGCTTATGACACAGATATTTTGGCTTAGAATCAAGCCTAATCTTAACAATATGAGAATATCACTTAAGGTCACACAGCTGGTAAGTGGTAGGCCCTTGGTCCAAACCCCAGTTTCCCTGATTTGAAAAGGCGCAAGTCCATTGCCACAGTGTTATACTGACCCGGGAGTAAAGAAACATCCTTCACAATATTGGATACTTCAAGCAGGTCTACTTGATCCTGGAATACAGTTGCTATTTTGCTTCCAGTTACTCTACCCTCCTAATTACATTTGACTCTGGCTGATATTAAATTGGGATCTATACTCCAAGCACGTGCACACAGTTTTGGCAGGAAGAAGGGCCCCCAGAAGGCCTGTCTGACCTTCAATTCTTGTTAGATGCTTGGACAACAGGGAAATGCATACCAAAGCCCTGAAAAAATTAGATTTGCATGAAAATGATTTCCAGCTGCCTTCTTCATTTGCATCAAGGCAAGTACCCCAGCAAGTGCTCACTGGCAGGTGGGGGCTTCACTGGCGCAGAAAACCAGATTGCTGGGGATGCTTAGGGCTGTCCGTGAAATTCACATGCCCCATTTGTGTAACACTTCCTGGATTATGGTGAATAAATGAGGTTGAGATCTTAATTTTCTACAAAATACCTCAATTCTATATTGACTCTATAAATAAGATGATAACCAACTCTATTTTGTCCCAGAAGATGATGACAAAGGGGAGACCAGAAAATAATCATTAATTGGGGTTAATTTCATTTCACAACTCAGCATCTCAGGAGAACTAGGTGAAAAGCTATCAAATTTCAAGAAGTTCATTGCATAGATAGGTGTGATATGGTTATAAATATTGGCAGTTTTCTTTATAATGGATACAATCCCAGTACATTTACTGGGAAGATGTTACAAATAAAACAATATAAAGTAATATAAAACACTGGAATAACCTTATTAATAAATACACTCAACTTTTAGAAGAAAAACTGCAAATTGGCCAAGAGATTTAAGGAATGATTTAAATTAATGGAAAACTATATGATATTCATCCGTGGAATGACATAACATTAAGAATTGTTGGCTTTTCCAATTAAATTTATTAATATATTATTATGATCAAAATTGTGTTGGAATCTTAAGAGTAAGAAAAATAATTCTGAAGTTCACCTGCAAGCATAGGTAATCAAACAAGAGAAGATAATTTCAAATATTCACAATACTGACAGCTGCAGATTTAAAAACATATGTAAAAGTGAAATAAATAAAAGTGTGGTATATGTAAAAATATGGATAGACAAACAGACCTTAGCATATGTAATAACTTAATAAATGATAAAAAGTAATGAAAGAAATAGAAGACCAATAGACTACTCAATAAATTGCATTACAATAGTATTTGAAAAAACATTAATTTAGATATCAATCTTTTTTTTTTTTTTGGTACTGGGAATCCAACTCAGGACCTTGTACTTGCTAGACAGGCACTTGTGCTGCTGAGCTACATCCCTAGCCCTAGATAGCAGTCATATATTCTTTATCAGGGTAAATTCTGATTACCTCAAAAAGTATGTATCAATCAGGAAAACATAAAAGGTAAGTATATATCAACTTCTGGGTATGATTGCATTTCTAACAATAAAAGTAAAACAAGATGTCATGGTTTGTGTCTGGATGCCCCCCCCAAAGCCTCATGCAGTCATGGGGTGGCTTCTAGAGTTTATGATTGATCCATGGTCCAATGCTGGGATTATGGATATGAGTGCTACACCTGCCCTGGGGCGGGAGCCTACACATAATGTAAGGGAGGGGAAGAGGCTTGCTGCTGCTCCTTCTTTTGTGCTCGTGCTGCTTTTGCTGTTTTCTGCTCCTATGAACTGTTTCCTTTTGCCATGTGCCACCCTACCTTGGAGCCAGCCGAGCATGCACTGAAGCCTCCACAAACTGTGAGCTAAATAAATCTTTCCTTCCTTCATTCTGGGGGTCAAGTATTTTGTCCTAGCAATGAGAGAAAAGTAACTGAGACACAAGAGAAGATGCAAATAGCTCTGGCTCTACAAAATGGACAGCTTTTCTATATGAAGCCACACAAACTCAAAAGGTAGGTGAGAGTTCCAGTCCTGGAATGACAGCAAGAGGTGGTCCATGCCAGACACATTCCCAGAGAAACTTGCATCCCTGGTGCATAACACATATAAGAACTAAAGTCATGGAAAGCCTCTGGACATTGTCCTAATAACATACACCAGAAAAAGAAGTATGTGTTTGAGAACATGTGCTAACTGCCTGGCAGCATGGTGAAGGTCTGTACCTGCTGAACCTACACTTTCTCCACCTTAGCTCCATGTGCCTGAACATTCTGGACAGCTGTCACCAAGATGATGATGGTTCCCTTACCCTGCAGGGGCCAACAGGTAGTATGGAACCTTAAGGAGATGGGTTCCAATATTTTCCTTTCCTTCCCAGTCCAGTAAAGGAGGAGGAGGAGGAGGAGGAGGAGGAGGAGGAG
>PVLD010012687.1:0-59122 GCA_004027595.1 Dinomys branickii
ACTATCTTATCTATAATTTGGTATTCCCTTTAATGTTTTTGTGTTAACTAATGTGAAGATAACTATGTAATACAACATCCAGTTCTAATTCCCTACTATATTCTGTATAACTTTGTATTTTCTGTATTGTTTATGGCTTTTCTGGTTCATATGTCTCCATTCTTTTGTCTTTAAAATAAAATTAAAAAAAAAAAAGAAATTAAGTGGTGTGCCAGTAATTTTAGCACCTAGGAGGCTGAGACAAAAGCATGGTGAGTTTGAGGTCAGCCTTGGTTATATAGCAAGTCCAAGACCAGCCTAGACTACTTAAGGTAGAATCAAAAAAACAACAAACAAAAAGGGATCTATAGTTGTATATTTTATTCATGAAGATCATAAAGGTAGACTCTTAGAGGAAGTACAGATGGCCTGGAATCTAGAATATCAAACACAAGTATAAAGATTTAGTTGAGACAAAAATATGTTTTCAGTACTATCAATTCTAAAGTCTAGTATTTATTTGTGCTAATTAGATATCTAATAGCTATTCAAGGCAATGTTTTCCTTTTCCTTTTCCTAGAAATGTATCCTGCAATAGGATACAATCTATTCAGAGAGATACATTTCAACCACTACCTTTTTTGCAGTTCATGTAAGTTACAAATATAACCTCATAATATTTGCAATTTTATAAACCTTGTTGCTACTCATTTTGAAATCCTTTTAATATCTATCAAAGAATAGTATAAGGATTATTGCACAGGTTACAGAGAGTCATTACAGAGCAGTGATTCTCAGTCACTGTGATTTTGCTCCCAGGTGACATTTGGCAACTGTGGCTATGGCTACTGGCATCTGGGGGCAGAGACCAGGGATGCTGCTAACTTTCCTACAGTGTTCAACCAGACACCCACAACAAAAAATCGTCCAGCTCAAAATGTCACTAGTGCAAGTCATGAAATTGTGTTCTAGAGCAATAAAGATCACTCAGCACGAGTGTGTAGTAAGTGTTCACTCTTTTGTATCTAGTGCATTACAAGTGTAAATATGAAAGTATAAATTAGAAGCCAGCATCATCCAGTGAGATCTCTTTAGTGTATAGAAAAATATTGATTATGTTTCATCATGTACTGTATAAACTGGAATCACCATCAGATAATAAATGTTCAGAGTGAATATCTTTCTTCTTTGGCTTATGTCCTTTTTTTTTTTTTGGTAGAGATCTTCGTTGCAATTTACTCACAGAACTGAGTTTTGGAACATTTCAAGCATGGCATGGAATGCAGTTTTTATACCAAGTGTAAGTGAAAAAAATATTAAACACATGTAAAAACAACATCTATATGTTAACTTCATGTAGTTATTGGTTAGCTGGGTCTAAGTCTTGTATAAACTGTGAAAATTGTATCTTAAGATCCATGGACTATTTTCAGATGAGATGGTTGCATTCAGGGTGGTATAGCCAAAGACAATTCATTATTTTCAAATGAGGAAACGAAGTACAGAGAGGCCAAGAGACTTGTATATGTTTTTTGGGGGACAGGGTCTTGCTATGTAGTCCAGGCTGTCCATGTACTCACTGTGTAGTCCAGGCTGGCCTCAAACTCACATTTCTCCTGCCTGAACCTCTTTAGTGCTGAGATTATAAATATGTGCCATCATGCCTGAGTTGACTTGTGTAACTTCGAGGTAGCTTGCTTTGCATTACTATGTACTGATCTTTGGCAAGGGTAATACAAGATATTGCACAAGTAAACTCAAATTAGCCCTGTTGGGAGCTTAGGGATGCTGTTCTAACCTGTGAATGGTTCTTGAAATTCTACTTGTGAGTTTCACTCTGATTTCTTCTCACGTGCAGAGTTCTAATTGCTCCAATGTATGCAATGCAAGGTTTCAAACAGCTGTGTTTAATACAGTGTTCTCCAAGGAGCAACAGGTACAAGTACTTCCTCAGTGCCAGAATCTTTTAAATGGGAAAGTAGAATGAATTTCTGAAAATGTGCTGCCAAGCAGTTCACTCTCTAACCACCTAGAATGTTATTTTTCAAGTATGGACTTCTAAAGTTATGAATTAACTTTTGGCAACAGGAACCTTTGAGATGTGCAAAAGATGGTGTTTCTGTTAAGTTATAGTGTTTATATATATGTGTGTGTGTGTGTGTGTGTGTGTGTGTGTATGAAACATGTTGCTCTAACCCAGGGCTGGCAAACCTATGGCACATGTACCACAGCCAGCTGTTTGATATCATTGAAAACTAAAAGGTTCACCACCACTGCTCTAGCCTAACCCTACTTTCTTTCCTGATACCTTCGATAAGAACTAAGGGTTTTATTCCCTTTCAGCTGAAAAATTCTGTGATAATCTATGGCCTGAGGGGGATTTTAGACTCAAGGTGAAAATTCCTCTTTACACCTGATGCTGGGAAAGACTGTCCATCTGTCCTGTGCGTCTGAACTCCAGGTTCACACAGTTTATTTTGTCTTCCCTGAAGGGAGGTTTAGGATGCACCTGCAACTGGCTAACTTCACCTGCATCCTCAACTGCAGTGACCTCCTCTCTCTCCTCAGCAATCTTCTGGGTGCCCAATTTGGGAGGAAGAACCCTGAAGGTTCGTTTTTGAAGCAAAGTGGGGATGAGTGATGAGGTAGGAAAGACTCGTAAGGAGGAGACATCTGGTTATAAGGTTTATCTTAATAGAAAGGCAGTTGCTTTATGAAGATGAGAAAGTGAGAGCCAACTGGTGTTGGACACTATTACTCATATCATTTGATCTGGGCAGAGCTGTGCCTCTCAAACTGCTTTACAGTTACTTGGATAGATTTGCACAATGAGCCAAGTGTGGCATGTACATGCACTTCCTGCTACTCAGGAGGCTGAAGCAGGAGAATCATTTGAGCTTAGGAGCTGGGGGCCAGCCTACGCAACATAGTAAGCTCCTATATCCGCTGAAAAAATAGACAAGATTGACACAATGGTCACAATCCACCGAGTGTGTGTTTGAGGCTGGTATTTCTATTTTGGGTCAAGTCTTTCTAATAGACAAAGCTGTTTTGACATTTGCTGCAGAAGCCTGTTTGCTGCAAACTGACATGGCTCTTAATGTTTCTGGGGGGAAATAGCGAGAGGATGAAGAAATAAAGAGAGAAAAGCTGAGGTCAGGTGAATCCCTCTCTCCCAATGCGAGGAAAGGAACTGCTGGATCACCATGAGGGCGTTTATGTATACATTTGAGTTCAAGTCACGTGACACAGGGTTGCCTAGTGTCTAGTAGCTGGAATTGTCTCAGGACTGAAGCAGCTTGATTGCTTTAGGTGCTCTTCTCCCAGAGACCTTACCTTGCTCCCATACATGGGACAAACTTCCAACTTTAGCTGCTCCCTACACTTACATTTTTTTACAGAGGGAATTTGCCAAGTTAAAAGTTGCCCTAGCAGCTTCCGTATGCATACATTTTGCCTGTTTTTTTCATTAGATGGCACTTGGCAAATTTCGTAAGGCTTAGGCCCCACAAAGTCTGGATTCACCCCTCAGTTCCAGGTAATTACAACCCAGTTAATCTCTTGGTTAAAATCTCTGTGTTATTGATGAACATTGACACAACAGGTTAGTAGTGTGGTACGATCAGTCTGTTTTGAATCTGGAATCCACTTCTAAGACATTCCAGGAGCTCATCAGTAAGGTGCTACTCTTTGAGTGGTAGTACTAATCATATCTCAGATGAAATATATCATAGAAAACTGGCAGTGGTTTATATTCCTAAATGTTAAGTATACTTCCCCCCCGACTTTCAAGTTTCTTCTTAATTCACCTAACACAGGTCTATAATGATGGCTTCTTTTGTAAAATTCTATTAGTCACTTCATTAGTTCTAACAATACAAACTCAATACTTTTAGGCACTGAAAGGACTTTATAAGGTAGAAAGATTCAATGATATTCAGACCGAGTACATTCACATGCTGATTTCTCTATGGTTAAGTCAATACTGTACCAAGAACATACACACTAAGAGAGAATAAGGGAAATATAAGTCTGTCCTTATTGAAATATTTATCCCATACTAGAATGTTCATGAGGTCAGTGTGGCCACATTAAAAGGCAAATTGAGCCACGGTCCTGAGACAGCCTCCTCTCCCTGTGGATCCTGTCCACTGTGGATCATGGTAGATGCTCAGATGTTTGCTCACCTGAGAGAGGTGGTCATCACTTCATGGTCTGTTCCGGGTACCCAGCAGCTTCTTTTCAGCTTCACAGGCAGACTTTGTGAAATTGTCCAAGTGCCATCTAACAAAAAAACAGGCAAAATGTGTGCATACGGTAGTTGCTTAGGGCCCCAGCGAGGTCCTTGGAAGGGGCCTGTTCAAGTGAGGAGCCCTAGGGCTTACGCTCCACCCAATTCATGGTCAATCCACCTCAGCTGGGGCATTTGTATGAACCTCACTGTTGAAAGATGAAAATATCAGCTCAAGTTTGTCCTTTGGGTGATGTAAGCTGGCTGTTTAATTTGTAAAGGTTCAAAAGTTTTGTGTATCACATACAGCAACTATCGTACCTTGCTTCTCCCAGCTGCATTCTACCCCTGCTCCCGCAAGCCATTTTCTCTGCTCTTGGAAGCTTAGTAGTTCTTCCTCTTCCCCTCACCTTTCTTTAATGCTCCATTTATCAGGTGTTTATTATGTTCTAGGCTCTCTCTACTAATGTAGACATTAGTATATGTGCAAATGAGGTAATGGGCTCAAAGTTCTTAGGCTAGTGTGTAGCATGTGGCAAATGCTGAAATATGTGACATTATTTTCATTTTACCAACAACTCTTGTAATGTTGCTATTATTCCCTCTAGTTCAAAGATGAGGAAGTTGAATTCAAATGCCTTGGAGAACTCATCTAAGTGTCAGGACTACTCATGAGCTTTGCATGCAGTTTTCTATGAAGCTTTCATTCCCTTGTACTGGGAATTGACTGAATTAATTTGGCTTTCTGTACATTGTATTTTGAAGTTGGTTTCTAACTTCAGTGGGACATTTGGAACAGAGAGCTCCAAATGCTTTCCAGGAATTTGATACTTCTAGAGTCCTTGGCCTGGCCATGACACTTCTGGGCATCACAGCATTTCTGCTCATTGGCCAATTTAGACAGGATCCCATATCTATAGTCGTTTTTTTGTTGCTTTGTGGTTCCAGGAATGGAACCCACGGCCTTCATACTGAGCAGCATTCCTAATCCTTCTTATATTTTATTTTTTATTCCCTAAGTTGCTAAATTACCCAGACTGGGCTCAAACTTCTTTTGATCCTCCTGCCTCAGCCTCCTATAGTGCTGGGATTACAGGTCTGCCGCACTGTGCCTGGCCTTCACACTCGTTCTTCTTGGCTAAGGTAAAGGAAGCAGAGGGAGAGGCAGAGGTGGGAAACCTGCTTGTACAGAGCCCAACAATGAGTGATCTTATGGGAATTAATGCCACTCTCCCAATAAGTGTATTTAAAGCTGTAATTTCAGGAACAGTGCTTAACAGTCATGTGACATTCATATTATGTCTGATGTGGATAACAAAATTGATAACGTAATCTTATTGAATATTAGTTAATGTTACAAATGAAGCAAGTTAAACCGTATCTGGAAGAACATGCTAAAAAGAAAGCTCACTGGCAAGAACAAGCTATGTGTCTCCCAGCTTCACCACTGACTCACTCTGACCTTGAATTATAAAGGATACTAAATATAGAATTTCCTTAGGGTGAAGATTTCTTGTGAGATCATCACTTTTAGGGTTTTTACTCTTTACATATATTTTTTCTATCCATGTTATTCTATATTTTTGCCTCCCTCTTTCTCATTTTCACCTTGTTGTTTAGAGACCTACTTAGTCCCCAAAGAAGAGTGCTTTCTGGATTCTAAGGTTTATGCATAGGTAGTCATAGAAAATGATTTTTTAACCTGTAAGTTCCATACCCCCTAAAATACATAAATTTTTAATGTAATCTCATGCATATTGAAAATACAAACTTTAATTCCATTGCATTTTTCAGAATTCTCAATCATAATCCTCTGAAGACTATCAAAGATTCATCTCTTTTTAAATTACCAGCATTAAAATATCTGTAAGTACAGTATTCCAATAATTGTGTAAGTCCTGATAGAGCTTCTGTCTTCTTGCTTCCTTCCATCAGAGGTTAGGTATTACACTTCCATTCTAAAAGTTGTAATTTTAATTTTAATCAGGCTATTGAAAAAAGTTATTGGCAAAGAAAAAAATTAAGAGAAAATGTATAACAGGTAACAGCAGCGTTAGAGAGCAGTGTTGAGGAACACAGTAGAAAGGGAATATATAAATAGATGTAGGAACATCCTCTACCCCAGAAAGCATACTGGCATTGTCATGAGAAAGAAAAAAACACACAGGTGACTGCCATGTAAAAATGAGAAGTAGGATGATTTGAAACAAGGTATAGTCTCTACTATGTAATGCCAAAGTCATTAACTTGATGCAAATTTTAATCATGAATTGCTTCATGAAGAGCTCTCTGGGATCGTATTTTATGATAAAGAAAATCATGTGCTGGCTTGTCAAGTAGGCGACATTGACAAGAAAACCACATTTTCTTGGACCTGCTTAAGCGAAGAATATTTGTGTTGGGATTGCTCATTTCTATCTGAGCTTTCTTTTCAGAGACTTGGGACAAACACATGTGCTACCTACAGCACTTGAGAATATAGTCACAATGGCTCTGGAATTGGAAACATGTGAGTTAGTTTTGTTTTTCTTAGATTTATTCGACTAAGGTGTTTTGGTTAGTTTTTAAATTACTATTATTAGTTTAGTTTGTTAGTACATGTGTGTGTGCCATAATGATTAAATTCCTTGTAGGAGAAGGGTACATGTACATAATACATTTCAATTCCCTTTTCAGACTCTTTCTCTTCCCTCCCAGCCTCCTCCACCCATCTCTTGATCTCCTTCCTTTTTTTTTTTTGGTACATGTTTGCAATACATAATTTTCACATTCTTTTCGTGGACTTGGTACATGTACATAACATATCCCAATTGCCTTGTCTCATTCCTTATGCCTTCCCTATCCGCTCCATTCCTGATACCCTTCCTCTCTGAAAACCATCTGTCTCCCTGCTTCTTATCATCTATCTTTTACTTTGCTCTTTCTTTTAACTCTGGGGGGCTGGGGATATAGCTCAGTGGAATAAGCTCTTGCCTAGCAAGCGCAGGGTCATGAGTTCGATCCCCAGTACCGCAAAAAAAAAAAAAAAAAAGAAGTAACTCTGGGGTTCTCATATAAGGAAAATGCTGTGATATTTAAGCTTGTGTGTCTGATTTAATTCTTTTAAAGTGTTAAAATGTCCTTTTATTTTATGGAAAAATAACACAAAATTTCATAACAAAATAGTAGGAGAATAACAATAGTTAAAAAAAATAACAATAGTTAATACATTGCATATTGTTACCTTCAAAGTAGTTACTCAGAGTAAGAGATACGGGCATAAAAAATTCTCCAAATGATATTAGCAGAAAAGTTTCTTTTCAATGAAGTAAAAGAAACTAGTACTATAACTATCTTGTATTTTTTTTCTTTTTCCCTTCCCGCCTTTCCCCATCCTGGTTCCTCTTTCCCTTTGAACAGTTCTTTCCCATTTCACGATGTCTGTTGTACATTGTGATCCTTACTTACTCTTTTAGTTTCTCACACCAGGAAGACAATATGTTTACACATACGAGTCTGATTTACTTCATTTATGAGTATTCATCCATTTACCTATAAAAGTTTCAAATTTATCTTTCTTTATGGCTGAATAGTACTCCTCAGTGATGGGCATTTGGGTTGTTTCCAAGATTTAGCTATTATAAATTTGTTGCCATAAACATGGATACCCATATATTGCTGTGGTATGATGTTTTTAATTCTTCTGAGATGATACCCAGAAGGGGACTAGCTGGGTTGGATGGAACCTCTAATCCAGTTTTTTTGAAGACACTCCACACTGATTTCCATAGTGGTTGCACTAGTCTATATTCCCACCAACAGTGGAGAAGGATTGCTTTTTCCCCACAGCCCCTCCAGCATTTGTCAGTGGTTGATTTCTTGATGATACCTATTCTTTCTGGAGTGAGATGGAATCTCAGTGTTGTTTTAACTTGTGTGTCTCAAATGACCAATGATGTTGAACATTTTTTCATATATTTATCTGCCATTTATATTTTTTCATCTGAAAAGTGCATATTTATCTCAGATGCTCATGTTTGGATTGGATCTTTGAATTTGGGAGTCTGATTTCTTTTTCAGTTCTTCATATGTTCTGGATAAAAATTCTTTGTCTGAGGGATGACTGGATTTTTTTCCCACTCTGTGGGTTGTCTTTTCATTCTATTGGTAATTTCCTTTGTTGTGTAAAGGCTTTTTAAAAAGATGAGTTCCAAGTTGTTGATTCTTTGCAGTATTTCCTGTGGGTATCTGGGTTTTGTTTATGAAGTCTCTACCTATATCTATTCCTTCAAGACTTCCACCTATTTTCCCTTCAAGTACATTTAGTGTTTGTGTTTTTTTGTTTGTTTTGTTTTTGTTTTTGTTTTTTTTGCGGTACTGGGGATTGAACTCAGGACTCTGCGCTTGCTAGGCAGGCGCTTATTCCACTGAGCTATATCCCCAGCCCCTAGTGTTTGTGTTTTAATATTTAGATCTTAGTTCCATTTTGACTTTTTGTTTAGTACATGGTGATAGACGTGGGTCTAGTTTTAGTCTTTGGCATGCAGAAAACCAGTTTTTCCAGCACCATTTATTAAAGAGGCTATCTTTTTTTCCAACATGTTTGGCTCCTTTGTCAAAGACAAATTGGCTGCATGTGTTTGAAATTATGTCTGCATCTTGTAATCTGTTCCACTGATTTTCAGGTTTGTTTTTTTTTGCCAGTACCATGCTGATTTTATTGTGGTAGTTTTGCAGTATAATTTCAAATCAGGAATTGTGTTGCTTCTGCTTTTGTTGCCCACCATTGCTTTTGCTATTCTAGGTCTCTTCTTGTTCCAGATGAATTTTAGGACTGCTTTCTCTAGTTCTGTGAGGTATGCTAGTAGTGTTTTGATTGGGATTGTATGAAATCTGTATAATGATTTTGGGGCTATGTTCATTCTTCCTATTCCTATTCCTGAGTAAAGATTATCTTTCCATTTTCTGATATCCTCTTCGATCTCTCTTCAGAGTACTGTAGTTTTCAATGTACAGATCTTTTACTTCTTTGTTAGACTGATTCCTAAGTATTTCATTTTGGGGGATGCTAGTGTGAAGGGTGTGGCTTCCCTAATTTCTCTCTCAGTGAGCTTGCAGTTTGTGTATAAGAATGATACTGATTTCTGAGTGTTGACCTCATATTCAGCTACACTCTTGAATTTGATTATTAAATCTGTAAGTATTTTAGTGGAGTTTTTGGGGTCTGCTATATATGGTAGCATGTCATCAAATAAGATAATTTAACCTCTTTCTTTGCTATCCTTATTCCTTTTATTTCTTTCTCTTGTCTAATTGTTCCAGCTAATGTCTCTAAAACTGTATTAAACAGGAGTGGTGTTAGTGGACATCTTTGTCTTGTTCCTGATTTTAGAATGAAAGCTTTCAGATTTGATCATTTAGTATGATGTTAGGTGTTGGTTTGTCATAGATGGCCTTTATCAGATTAAGATAGAAACCATTTATTCCAATTTTCTTAGGTTTTTTGGTATAGGATGTTGTCAAAAGCTTTTTCTGCATCTGTTGAAGGGATCATGTGCTTTTTGTCCTAGACTGTATTTATGTGGGGTGTTAGATTTATTAAGTTGTATATGTTCAACCATCCCTGCATCTCTGGGATAAGTCCTACTTGGGCATAGTATATAATTGCCTTGATGATTTGCTACATTCTGTTTGCCAGTATCTTATTGAGGGTTTTTGTGGCTATGTTTATTAGAGAGATTGGCCTTCTCTGGTTTTTGTGTCAGGATAATCCTTGCTTTCAGGAATGATTTTGGGAGTATTGGTTCCCTTTCAATTTCATTAAATTTGGCATTAGTGGTTTCATTCTTGGGGTTTGTGACCAAGGCAGATGGACATGTGTCAAGGAAGGGCTTTCTGTACACACACAGGTCCTGGGCCTCACCAGTGCCATTGCCCTGGTTGGTTGTGCCTACAAAGCAGGGCAGAGGCACAGGAGTATCAGCCGAGCTGGGCCACTGCTCTTCTGACATATCTGCCAGCCTATCCCAGAAATCACCCCCTTGGTCAATGAAGCCTTCTGCAGTGAATTTGCACTCCCACCACTGGGGATAGCACATGGGTCATGGGTCCAGGGGCTTTTCATACTTGTCAGAGGGCTTGAGGCCTTCATAAACCTGGATGAAGGTGGCATTCTTTTTTATTTTTTGTCTTTTGAGACCAGGTCTTGCTATGCAGTTCAGGCCAGCCTTGAGCTTGCTTTGTAGCCCATGCTAGTCTCGAACTCACAACCATCCTTCTGCCTCAGCCTCCTTAGTGCTGGGATTATAGATGTGCAGCACCACATCCGGTGAAGACAGCATTCTTTCAGGGAGCATCCCAAGAAGGGCAGGCATGGAAAGAGGCTGCCAACTAGTACTTGGAAGGAAGTAATGGTCACAGAAGAACTAACTGGAAGAAACTAGCATTCTGGTCTGTATTACTGGAATCAGTTACATAGCGTTAGTGAATATGTAGATAATCCACATCTACACTTCAGCTAAAACAAACACTGCTGGTATTTCACTGACTCATTTCAGATAGCAATTTTAATTTGGAAATCTCCTAACTGAAAATAACAAAGGGCAGAGTTCCAGCTCAGAATCCTTCATCCTTAAATATCCTATGTACACTAAATATTTGTAAAAATTGAATCAAGAAACATGTCATATAGTACTTGGAAACCAGGAAGGTACAGAATGTCCTGTGGTTATGTCTAGTTATGAGTATTTTTAAAACATAAGGGCACAAATCCCTACTGCCTCACAAGTACTATAAAGACTAAATGAAATACGATTACTTGTAGGCCCTAACCATAATAAACTTTCCAAAAAATCAGCATATTTTTATTCTTTATTGTTAATGGTAAAGAGCATTAAGGCTATGAGCTTTATTCTAATTGTAACTTTAGTTATACCCAATAATTTTCTATGAAATGTTCTCTTTACTATTGATTTCACAATAATTTATCATTGCAGATTTTATTTTATTTTCTCCTTCATCCCCACCACCCTATAAATAAAACATAAACACTTCCATAAGTCTAGAAAGTCATGTTTGTTAGAGACTTGCTCAGCTGGCTTAGCTGTTCAAGACAATTTCCCTCATTTTTTTACATTGGTTAGAAAATGAAATTTCTTATATATAATTTGAAAATTTTGAGTTTTCTTGTAAACATATTTGATAAAACTTGTTAAGTACCTAAAAGCCCTAAGAAACAAGGATTCTGGGATAGTCTTGGACCTCTCAAGTATCTACATATCTTTGGAAGCATCATTGTTGTTATTCTGCTTCTGTGGGTTTTACTTGTTTTTAAAAATCAATTGTCGGTTTTATACAGTAATTGTTCAATAAATGTATAGCTGTTAAAGCCAGCAATAGGAATGGGAGACTAAAAGACCCCTTAGGAGAGGCCTCATCCCTTTTTCTATCTTAGAAAGTCCTACCTAAGGTGTCATAACTGTGTTTCTAAAAGCAGAGAGAAGCTTCAGAAGGACTTTTAAGATTTTCATAGTTATGACCTTTCAGGGTCTACATGGATGGTTTCAATGTGCTTAGAATGTTATGTATGTAAATCAAGGAAATAGAGACTAGACAGGAGAATTGGCTCCTAAGGGCCTGAAAGTGGTGGGTGGCTAGCAACAATGCATTTTGCCCTTATACCTGCAGCCACCATGGCCTTCCCAAGAAAAACCCATTTGGGGGCTTTCCAGGAAGTGCTACAATTTGGGGATTTTTTTTTTACAGTAAAAGAACGAAAACATTAGCAAACAGACACAAAGTAGCACAAGAAAAGTATAAAAACTGAATTACAGATAAGGTGACGGAATTAACAATGGTTGTTGTACTACATATTGATAACTTCAAAGTGTATGTTCAGGATAACGCATATAGACATACAAGATTGATTAAACAACTAATCATTGATTGTTCCTTTAAAAAAGGGATAGCTATGTATGTATGTATGTATGTATATGCAGGATGGTTAACATGGTTGCACTACTGTCTCATGTCACTTTATTGTAAGGATATTTTAAAAGTAACAATAGATAACAGAATAACTGCAATACATGAATAAATAAACATTATCCAAAGTTGAAGAATATATTTGCATTCAAAGAAAATGAAGAAACTTTTCTATCACCCCCACCCAACTTCTCCCAAATCTAGGAATCTGTGCATCCTGGCAGTCTTCTTGTGATGTGCTTAATATACATATGTATCTAGGGCAGGACATACGGGTCTTTTTTTTTTTTTGAGACAGGGTCTTGATATATAATTAAAATGGCCTTGAGCTCACTTTGTAGCCCAGGCTGGCCTTGAATCTGAAGCAGCCTTCCTGCTCAACCTCCTGAGTGCTACAATTACAGAGGTGCGCCACCATGCCGGGTGATAGGCCTTTCTTAACGTACGGTATGTGGTACCTAGCTGTACCACAGCTGTAGTGACTCTCTGCTGATACACATTTAGATTTTTTTTCCCACCACTCAAATTTTAATGTGTTCTCAAGATTCTGGACCAAAAAATGTGCAGGGAGAAGACAAGGAATATCAAAATAACCAAGTTGTAAAACTCCTCACATATTAAATATGATTTACAATACATTTTTGCCATTACAGTAGAGGTAAGAAAATAGTAACCATACTAAATTCATCCTACTTATCAAAATTCCTAGTATAAGAATAGAAATACTCAGATACTTAATAAATAGATAATAAAAAAGTTTCTTTTGGACAACATTCTTTGGTGTTCATAAAAGTGTATCTATTATATATTATCTATTTATCATAAAAGTTTTCAGACTATGCATAGTTAAAATTGGAAATGGAGATAGAAATTAGATATCACCATAGAAAGTAATTATAGGGTACTTTGATTTCATTGCCCGAAGGCTTATGAACAAGTTTTCTTATTAAATCCTGATACAGCTATTCATTGAATTTTTGAAATAAATCTGTATCTTCCAGAAATTAGAACACAGTTATCTCCATGACAGAGTGTTCACCTCTGCGCTGGCATTAGTGATGCCTCGTGGCCGGCTCTTCAGGGCACGCGGCAGCGGACAGAGTGACACAAAGGCCGGGGCTGCCTGGGCTCTGGCCGACAGCAGCCAGGAAGGCCGGCTGCGCAGCGAGAGATGAGCATTTGCTTTGGAAGAAGATGACGAGTGAGTGGGTAGCATGGACACAACTTAGCATGCGCTCTTAACCCTAATAAATTAATTGTTCATTTGCAAAAATTACCAAAAGTAAAAAAAATTTATTTTACAGTGGTTGGTCTTGCAGTACATCAAAAACTGTAACGTTATACTTTCTTGTTTTCACCGCTTATCTCAAATCAGTGGTTGCAGTTTTGTCTAAATAATTTAGTTTACATTTAAAGTGGCAAGAAGATTTTACTTACTGGATTTAAATTATGATTAGAAACCAGTTTATATACAGAAAATCCATAAATATAGAATTTTTGTTCCTATTTTATCTTTAGGCTATGCAAAAAAATTGACTAAAAACTTGTCATTTGGGTCTTTATGTAATAAACACATAAATACATATTTACAGCGGAGATGCTTCCTGTTAGAAAGTAAACAGAAGTAATTTTGGTCTTCATTAGAATCCATCATTATGTGTCCATTTTTGAAGACGATGATATATTATGTTCACTCGAATGTTAAGGTTCCTTTCATACACGTAATTCAAATGTGGTAATTATTTTTCTCGAACCAATCATGTTTTATTCTGTATTTAAATTTTCTTTAAGATTCCTTGATCCAATCTCGAAGTAGTAGAGAGCGTTAAAAGGTTTTGTACAGTTATGTGCAATTTTTGTCCTTCATGCACTATTAGAGGCAGGTGCATGTGCTGCTGAGCTATTTCCCCGGCGTTCACGCACTATCACTAACACTGAGTTCATCTTCATTGCTGACGTCCCAGGGGTACTCCTGAGTTATCTCACATGATGTAAGTCCCATCTTTGCAGTATTTCATGGACTCCATTTGTTTTGTCATAGCCAGAACATCATGAAATCCAGTACTTAGGCCAGACATATGTTGAAAGTATGCCTCTTTTTCTACTTGAATTGTTAGATTGTTTACTCCAGCATCTTTAAGTATTCCTGTAACCTGCTGTACTATTCTTTGCTCCAGCACATCAGATGTTACCTGTATATGAATTGTTCCTGCCACAATACTGGCAGAATGACGCCAAAAGTGAGGGTCTCGATATGATATTAATCCTTCAATTTTCTGTATCTTTTCCAAAGCAGCGTGTAGCTCTTTCTCATGTTCTGGTGGCAGCCTCAGAAGCAGAACTTGACAGGCATCTTTAATCAGTGGGACAACACTGAGAAATATTAATACAGCAATAAAAAGAGAACAGAGGGGATCGGCAACGAACCACCCGAACTGCTCTATCAGAACTGTAGACACTATCACACCAATACTGCCAAGTGTGTCTGCCAAAACATGCAGAAATACACCCCTCATGTTAGCGTTCATGCCTCCGCCTGGGGGTCCATGGCTGTGACCATGCCCGTGGTCACTGTGTCCATGTGTGTGGTGTGAGTGGCTGTGATCAGATGAGTGACAGCCTCCTTGAGAAGCTCCATGGCTGTGGCTGTGGGCATGGCTAAAGGCACAGATACCAATAAGGTTTACGATCAGCCCTCCAACTGAGACTGGTGTCAACATGTTTGTATCTAATTCCGGAGGATCAATCAATCTAGCCACTGACTCCATAAACACAAAAAAAGCTATTACTACTAGAAAAAGTCCATTAATGAATCCAGAGAGAATTTCTATTCGGCCATACCCATAGGAAAAAATCCGAGTTGCTTTCCATCGACTCATCAGAGCAGCAAAGAGTCCCATGACCAAAGCAGAGCAGTCAAAGAGCATGTGGAATCCATCTGAGATCAGGCCCAGACTGTTGATCAACACACCATAGAACAATTCCACAAAGGTAAAGAGCAGATTCAAGCACAGGAAGTAAAAGATCTGCCTAGAGTCACTCTCCTCAAGAATCTGTATTAGTGATTCCTTAATGAACCTAAGGGTTGACTGAGAGCTATGCTGCAAAGCGTCACCCATGAAGTTATAAAGAGGAGTCCCTTCAGGAGAGTACCCGATCAGGGTGCCTTTCTGTCCTCTCTTGGAGGGGGACGCTAAGATGCTGGCAGACAAAATGAAGAAAACAGCGCTCACGACCACTCCTCCGGACAGGACATGCTCCGTGCTTTCCTGGTGTGTGGCTCCATTCATAACCCGAAGCTGGTCTGCTATTGGGTGTGTCCAAAAATTTCCAAGCAAGAGAGCACTAATAAATATGGGAAATGATCCACAGCGGGCACATTTGGAAACCTCCATTTTGACTGAACAAACTGAATCCACATAGAAATCCAGGATCATGACAAAAAAGATAACCGTTGTGAAAGGCATAATGAGAGAAAACCAAGATGCAACCTTATTCTCCGTTGTCACGGACAGAGCGATGACCCAGGGGCACAGGAGGAGCACAGACACAAGGTGGGATAGGGCCTGAAGCCATCTGGCCCCGCCCACATCCGCAGAGAGCCTTCTGGAGGCGGTGTGAAAGCCAGCCATACAGCACAAGGCCAGTGCCAGCAACAGTACTCCGCCCTTGTGATCTGCCACACCTAAGAAGGCAATTGCTGTGTAAAGCATGTGAGTTAGAGCGCTGTCATGATGTCCTTCAGGGTGCTCAGCCATTTGAGCCATGAGATCATCATTGTCAAAAAGCAACAAACAGATTACAGCAATAATGAAAAAAGCAGCTCCTCTGGTCTTTGCTGGTCCTCCTCCAGAACTAGTGAACAAAACACTGAGTAATGATATGACAACAATGTCACTGTGTTCAAATAACAGCAGAGTCCTTAGTGGTCCACAAAGAGTAAGGCCAAAAAACCACAAGAGTGAAATGATACACCCAGCAACTGCATGTTTAAATATTTTGATCCACTGGTGTTTGGTAATAGCCTTCCCGGAAGAAAACGGCTTTTGAAACAAAACCATAAAAAATGCAGTCCCTAATTTTAATATAAAAATGAACTGAACAATGTGAACAGTTTTTAGGAGATCATATGATTCAAAAAGTCCCACTGCCTTCAAACATTTAGCAAAACAGAGTAACACAATATACTTCGTTAATCGAGCGCTGGGTACGTCCACCGGCCCGAGGCCGCCGCCGCCGCCGCCGCCGCCGGGCCCGGCCAGAGCGTCCCCGCCATATTTCTCCTCCATCTCGGGCTCAGGAGGCACCGCCTCTACACATTTAGATTGTTTCCAGTGTTTTGCTTTAATTACCAATACTTCAGTAATAACCAACACCTCAGACATGCATAGGTGTGCACATTTAATAATTTTATTAGCCAAGGGCGGTGGCACGTGCCTGTAATCCAGCACTTAGAAGGCTGAGAGTCAGGATGATTACTGCAAGTTTGAGGCCAGCCTGGGCTATATATTGAGTTCAAGGATAGCCTGAAATAAACATGAGACCCTGTCTCAAACCCCCCAACCCCAAAGTAATAATAATAATATAATAATTATTATATTATTATTACTTCATTATTTCATTAGGATAGACTCCTAGAATCAAAATGAAAATACATTTTTAGTTTTGAAAAATTTTGCCAAATTATTTTCTAAGCCTGCCTGGCAAGCACAAGGTCCTGAGTTTGATTTCTGGTACCAAACAAAAAACAAATTGCTTTCCAAAAAGATTTCACAAAACTAGGTATGGTGTTGCACACTTGTAATCCCAGCACTCGGGGGGCTGAGGCAGAATGATTGCTGTGAGTTCAAGACCAGCCTGGGCTACAAAGTGAGCTCAAGGCCAGCCTGAAATGCATAGCAAGACCCTGTCTCAAAAAGCAAAATAAATAAATAAAGTTTCACAAATTTAACTCCTATCATGGGCTGTGAAAATGCCTTTATTCCCGCAAGATCATTAATGCTGGATTTTTAACGCCGTCTCTAATTTGTGCCAATATGATGGGTGAAAAATTATATCTCCTTGTTTTTTAGACTTTCTCTGCTCACTTGAAGAGAATTTTTAATGTTTGATGGCACTTTGTTTCTTCCATGAATTGCATACTTATACTCTTTGAATACTAAAAAAATTAGTGTTTTAACATTCTAGTTATTTCTATCTATACAAACATTTTCTTTGTGACCTCTGAACTATGGTCATAACCTCTTTTGTCCTCCTAAAGTTTAAGTAAATTTTTCTATCTGTATGAATTTTTGCTGTCTTTCAGTTTTTTGTCACAATTAGATTTTCCTCACTATATGATTTTTTAATATTTACAGATGCCACACTTTATATTTGTTTAGATGATCTGGAGTTTATTTTTTGTATATAATGTGAGGCAGAAATGTCTATAGCTGGATATCAACAGTGTTAAATTACAGATTGGGATGCCCCTCCCCCCAGCTTTCAAGTGTCATCTTTTGTATGAAGTGTATGTGTGTGCATATTTTTGTGGGCCCTTGTTTCTGTTTTCTTGTATGTATTCATACCAACTATGTTATTGTTTTCATTACTTTTTGCAGCATGTACATCCCCCATCATTGTTTCACAATTTTTGTTATATAATTTAGGTTCAGCTTGTCATATCCTACTTTTAAAAATATTGTGATTTGGCTTTTGATTTTCAGAACTGCTTGGACCTCAAGTTATGTAAAAGGAGACATTTTAAAAAGAATGTTTCTGAATTTTTTTTTTTTAGGTAAGTTCTCACTATATAACCCAGGCTGGCCCTGAACTCACAGCAATCTTCCTGCCTTAGCCTCCCAAATTATGGGATTACAGATGTGTACCACCACTCCCAGCTTGTTTCAGTTCCTTTTTCTTTTTGAGACAAGGTTTTGCTATGCAGTTCAGCCTGGCCATGAACTCACTTTGTAGTCCAAGCTGGCCTTGAACTCATGGCAATCCTCCTGCCTCAGCCTCCTAAGTGCTGGGATTACAGGCCTGCGCCACCACACCTGGCTCTTTGTTTCTGAATTTTGATTTATGCATGTTTTTTACTCTTCACAGCTACCTCAAACTGTCCATTCTTGCTTCTGCCTCTTCCTGTAACCTTCAAATCTTAGATATGTTCAAAAGGATTTAACTCTCTATCACAGTTTGGTGGCTTCTAGGCACACCTCTGAGTTGATGTGTGGCCCTCAGGTCAGTCAGTCAGCTTTCCTGGTGGCCCTCAGCATCCTCCTCTGTAACATGAAAGAGTTGGTCTGATGCCTGCTAAGAAACTGAGTGATGCTGAGAGGCAGCATAATCACAGGGTAGGTAAGACCTAGGCCTGTGCAGATATCACCTTGAGGACGAATGGTGGCTAGCCCACCATTTATGGTTGTATAGCCTTGGATAAATCTGTGTGTACAAAGCTTCCATTTTCTCGCTGGTAAAATGGATAGATCAACACCTAATTCATCTGATGACAGTGAAGACTAGACACCAATGACACCTATCACCATGTACCTGGCACAGTTCTTGGTGCTTTATATGTACAGTATTTGCTCATTTAATCCACATAACAACTCTAGAGCCCCCATTTACAGTTGTTAGAGACAGGTACAGAGAAGGTAGGTACATCATTTGGCCACTGTCATGCACCTGGATAACTGCTGGGCACTCTCCTGAAGGTGTGAGTCAACTTTCTATTACTGTAATAAAGGCCTTTGATGAAATCAACTTATAAAGAGGGAAGGTTCATTCTTGGTTTTAGAAGGCCATGTTTGGTTGGCCCCATTACTTCTGAGTCTGCAGCAAGGCAGCACATCACTCTGGGTAGCATGTGACAGAGCAAAACCTTCACCTATTGGCTGAGAAACAAAAGAGGAAGTGGAGGGGTCTGGAATCTTTCTGTCCCCTTCAGGGACACACTCCTATTGATCTGAAGATCTTACTAGCCCCCACATCTTACTGGTCCTACCACCTTTAAGGGAACAAACCATTAACAGGTGGACCTTTGAGGGACATTCCAAATCTGAACCATAGCACTCACCCAAGTAATCAAGCCTGTGCTATAAAGACAGGTAGGGTACTCACATGCTATCTGGCACAGTTTAAGGGCTCAATACATGTCCGGTTCAATCCAAAGTGTCATCCAGTTCAGGTGTGGTAATACATGCCTGTAATCTCACCTACTACAGAGCCTGAAGCAGGGGGGATCCTTTTAGCCCAGCAGTTTAAGGCCAGCCTAGGCACCATAGCAAGACTCCATCTCAGAAAAACAAAATAAACCTTTAAAACTCTGCTAGGGCAACTTGGCAAGATCCTGTCTAAAAAGAAAAGAAAGGGGTGGAATGTTTCTCAGCAATAGAATACCCCTGGGTTTGGTCCCAAGCACCCCCCCATCATCCATTGCCATTCCAAACTGGTTTGACACCATCCCCTCCTCTAATCAGTCTTAGAAATGTTTTCTGTACTCTTGGATTTTGACTTTTATTTTTAACTCAATCATACTCACCTGACCATTTCCAGTAGCATTAAGAAGTATTTCCAGCTACAATTTTCTATGGAGGGGCTGGGGATATAGCTCAGTGGAATAAGTGCTTGCCTAGCAAGCGCAGGGTCCTGAGTTCGATCCCCAGTACCACAAAAAAAAAAAAAAATTTTCTGTGGAGGATTGCCCTTGGGGTGGTGATGAGATGCCCACTGTTTTCCCAGCAGCAGCCCTTGGAGACCCTATATGAAGACACTCACTACAGGGCAGCAGGAGAAATGTGACCCAGGTTTGTGCTGCGCCAAGGGTAAAAGTATTTGTGCAACTCACCAAAGCTTTTCCATCAAATTGGCCTTTGAATCATTTCAGTTTATCTCAATCACATTTTAAAGCTTTTAGCTTCTGCTTTATAGCTTCAGAGGAATCCAAACATGAGACTTTATTCATGAGTTGAAGAAGCTGTGTCTACACAAATTTGTTGCCTGTGATGTATATCTGGGCATGTGTGTGGGAAGTAGGTCGGTGCGTTTTCCTCAGTCTCTTATATGACTTGCTAATTTAAACTCAGTGTACTAACTTTTGCTATGGGCACAGTCTGCTTGAAGAACAACTTTCCTAAGCCCCTGGACCCCAGTGAAATAATATCCCACTTAATGAACATTACGGTTTTTGCAATAAAAATAATAGAACAAAATATGAAATTCCTCTAACAGTGTGCCATTTTTTGTTTTGCCTTATTATTTTAGGATGAGAATATATTTATAGGCTATGTTTCATGTGTCAAAATTTTTAAGTCCTCCGTGAAATACAATATGTAGAGGACGTAAGAGTGGAAAGACTAATCCCCACCCCAATTCTGCTCTTTAGAGGTAGCCATGTTGTTTCTTGAATTTCCCTCCAGGTATTTAATTTTATAATATTGATCCTGTTACAAACAAGGAATTATACTATTCACATGTACTATAAATACGTTCTTTTCATTTAA
Source organism: Dinomys branickii (assembly GCA_004027595.1). Classification (NCBI taxonomy): domain Eukaryota; kingdom Metazoa; phylum Chordata; class Mammalia; order Rodentia; family Dinomyidae; genus Dinomys; species Dinomys branickii. The sequence continues at coordinate 20,656 of PVLD010012687.1, forward strand.
TAATATATAATGACCAAATCCACCATGCTGCTTTCAATGTATGCAGTGTAGTCCATGAAAATGGAGTCACCAAAACTGAATCAGACAGTCCCCTGATGGTAGACATTTACACTGTTTGCCCATCTAGTTAATTGGCCAGGGTTGCAGGCAGGGAAATATTCCAAAAGAATGAGAAAGACTTGAGTAAGAGAGTGCCCCTCACATTATCAAGCAGGTTAATATAGTCTGATTGTCTTTCTGAAGAAAGTCTGAATCCAGGGCCTTCACACACTAAGCTGTATCTCCAGCTCTATTTTTGTATTTTTGATTTGGAGACAGGTTCTCACTAAATTGCTCAGGTGGAGCTCAAACCTGTGATCCTCTCCTGCCTCAGTCTCCCAGAATGACGGAGTTACAGGCATGTGCCATCGTACCCAGCCTAAGAAAGCAATCAAGATGGGTAGGATTTAAACAGAAATCTTGGAATTAGAAAACCAGATTATGTACCTAGGTATTCTAAACTTTTTTTGAGTTGCCATAAATTTGGATCAAAAGAAGCTTTTAAAAATTTGTGTTTTTTTAAACTTTCATTTTTATTAGTACATGTTTGTAGTACATGATTACATTCATCAAGGGGAATTGGTACATACACATAACACATTCTTTTTATATCTTTTTCTTAATCCAATATGTAAAGCAAATAAAAAGCAGGGCTTGTTTTGGCCTGGGAGGTGTCTATGCCTAGAGATCTCTCCCAAGAACCCCCAGGAAGTCCACGGATTCTCCAAAATAATATAAGAAATCGTAACTGCACGTGAACTCTTCTGAGCAAAACCATTACTTCTATACTTCAAAGCGTTTTATTGAATTTTTCAAAAGAAATCAGAAGACAGAAAATCTTGAATCTGTATTCTAAGGTTCCAAGGGTCAGAATTTGGGAAACCTTGTTCTAGTCTCGGTTTCCGTTCTTTTAGAAAATAGTGCTGTTTTTCGGTTTGATGATCTAATTTTTTCATAGCTGCTTATCGTAACTAGAAAGTACTGTCGGCCAGTTTATGGCTTATCTTCCTTTCTCCAGGAGATCGACGTCGTGGGGCCAGGATCTTGATGGCGTGTCCTCCCTCACACTTGGCACAGTGAGCTGGTTTACAGCTCGGTGCTGTAAACATGAATGGAGGGTAATTTGGGAGGCCTCTCCGGAGCCTCCTAGCACTAAGATGCTGCACTTCCCGGCGCCAGGACCTTCAGCCCGGCGAGCTGGCCAGCCCCCCTCCTTCCTATCCTCTCGGCGTGCCCCGGGGGCCCCCTGAAGAAGTGTTTTGGCATCGCCTGCGTACGTGCGGGGCTGAACGGTACGGATGGCGCACTGGTCGCTTCCAGCCAGTCCTGGCGTATCTCGGACCGGCGGCGGCCTCTTCCCTGCGTCCTGTGGCCGCTTTCCTCCCGGGCTGGGGAGCTTGAGGTCCACCAAAGGGGCGGGTGGGGGACGAAAATCGCGTGGCTGGCGCCGGGCGGGGGCGCTGCGTAGACCGGCCAAAGACCAGGTGCCTGGCTGGTAGCACGGCGTCATGAACCCGAAAGGGGAAGCTAGAAGTCACTCCCGGCCGGGCAGGCACTTCTGCTTACTTTCTCTGAATTTCCCAGGCAAACCCAGAGCTGAGAAGAGTCGGGTACATCGCCTGAATCACAGGGCTGCATCTCGTATTTCCTGTGGCTTCATGCGGTTTCTAGACCTCTCAACAAGCACTTTCAAAACAGGGTGATTCACGGTAATGACCGAAGCACCAGGCAGAAAGGAGCACCTTAGGAGACAGGATTAAGTAACCGGAACCTCAGAGGGAGCAGTGCCTTCCTGGAACAGGGCAACTAGGTTTTGTTATGGTTGTGCTTCCACTGGTTTGTAAACCCTCAAGCCATCGGGGACTGTATGCCCAAAGCCTAGCTAGGTTTGGTCCAGTTTTTGGTTTTTGTTTTTAATTATAAAAGCTGTAAATATAATACAAAGTAAAATGAACACCCACTTTTTCTCCCCCCTTAACATTACCAAACTGCAAATGCAGCCCTAACTGATGAGCAGTGAGGGGACCTACGAACAGCCCCCACTGCACAACACAACCCTCAGCACAGTCAGTCCCACCCTGGTGTCTGTGCCCCGCTTTGGAATGATAACTTCTTGCCCCTCCATTTCCATCGTGCTCGGAAGGTAGTATTTTGTTCCACCTGGAAGCACAGTTATTAATGATTCTTACCAGGAAAGGACCTGAGTAGCAGAGCCCATTGATCTGAGGGGGACTAGGCAGGCAGATTGGCCAAAGCTGAGGATTAGATCCCACAATAGTGTTCTGTTGCCTGCAGGACTCAACACTCACTACTTAAGGTAGCATAAATGGCCCTTTCTGGAATCTGCCAAGAACAGTGGGGTCTTGGTGCTTCTTTATACCTCAGCCCCATCCTCAGCATCCAATCCGGCCACCGTCCTGCTGGCTCTGTACTTGGGATTACCCAGAATTTGATATTTCCATGCATGTTCAAGGCCTTACAGCCCTTGTTCTAGGAGTAGATGGGTTTTTCTCTTTTTTCATCTCTCTACTCCACCTTTTCTCCTCTACTGTCTCTTCTTCCTTCCCAAGTTAGTTCTTTTAAAGCATTGGTCTGACCCAGGTCATTGCTCTGCTCAGACTCCCCGGTATCTCCTGATCTTAGAGGAAGAGCCAAGTCCTTCATGTGACATGGAAGCCCCATTGTGTCCGACTCCCCCTCCCAGCACTGTTTTTCCTCAGTCATGAAATATGCATTTCCTCTAGGGCCTTTACACCAACTCCAGAAGTGGCTGAAAACTGCTCATTTCCAGAATGAATTTGTGCCTCACTGTTTCCCCTTTGTCAGATCTCTGTTGAAGCACAAGGCTTTCTGCAACTGTTTTATTTAAAATACTAGTCCCAGCTGGACATGGTGGCACATGCCTGTAATCCCAGCAGTCGGGAGGCTGAGGCAGGAGGATCACTGAGCGTTCGAGACCAATCTGAGCTACAAAGTGAGCTCAAGGCCAGCCTAAACTGCATAGTGAGAACTTGTCTCAAAAAAGAAAAAAATAAAATCCTAGTCCCCTGTACTCACTAACTTCCTTATTCTACTGTGGGTTTTTCAACTTCCTCATTGCTCATAACATAGAATATCCGTTTATTGTCAGTCCACACTTTCCCATAGGAGTGCACTGTGGGAGGAGCTTTATTTTATTTACTTCTGTAGCCACAGCGGTAGAACGACATCTGGCACATGGAAAGTCTCAGTAAATATGAGTTAAATGAATGAGCTGCACCTTCCCAGCTGTGTTTGTTTTCAGCATGTCAATTAACAGCCCTAAGAAGGTGGCCAACTATTCCAGTTTTCCCAGGACTGAAAGAGTTCTCAGAAGAAGAGGTACTAAACTCTGGCAAACTGCGTCTTGGTCCCATACAAATCTGCAGGTCAACTTATCTCTAAGCCAAGGTTTCCTTATCTAGTAAAAGAAAGAAAGAAAGAAGGCATGGTGGCTGTCTTATGTACTTCCTTGTTGCTGGAACAAAATACCCAACTCTCACAAGTTAAAGGAGAAAAGATGTATTTTTAGCTCACAGTTTGTAGGGTTTCGGTCAATAGCCTGCTGGCTCCAAGGCAGGGCAGCACAGCAGAGGAGCGCTGCAGAGGAGAAACAGCCCCTGACAGGATAGGCAGGAGGCAGGAAGCCTCTCTTTCCCTTTTATCCCATTCAGGCTACAAGCTTATTGATTGGTCCCACCCAAACCCAGGGCGGGCCTTCCCATTATCCACACCTAGAACTGTGCTAAACCAATGAGCAGACTAATTTAGTAACCACACACACTTCATCCACATTTATATACTCTAGACCCAGCCACCTAGGAGAAAAGCCCCACCTAGAAGCTTTGAAAGTACATCTAGATACAAGTCATAACAGTGGTGCATGCCTGTAATCCCAGCACTCTGGGTGGTGGAGGCGAGAGGGTCACAGTTCCAATCCCAGCCTGGGCAGTTTAACAGTTTATTCAAAAGAAAAAAGGTGCTGCTGTAGGTCAGTGCAGACACCCTGTGCTTGCTACATAGTACCAAGGTGTGTGCAAGACACGTGTCCAAAATGGAAGACCTGGAATATAATACATCATAAGCACTGTAAGTATGTGCTGTAGTTCTGAGTCTCTCAGCCTTCAACTACGATGAACAGCCTTCAAGTCCTACAGAGTCTAGGCCTTTGCTCGTGCCTGTGAGCATCAAGCCTGCCATTTTCTTTTGCTCATTTTGACTCAGCTGCTTGAATGTATCAAAGCATGGTTTGTCTTTTGATGAGAGCCTTTGACGTAGACATTAAGACTTTGCCATTTTATTTTGTTTTGCTTTTCTCAAGACAGGGTCTCCCTATGTAGTTCAGGGTGGCCTTGAACTCACAATGTAGCCCAGGCTGTCCTTGAAATTGCGGCAATATTCCTGCCTCAGAATCCCACATAGTGGGATTATAGGCATGTGTCACTATGCCTAGCAGTATTTTTCTTCTTTTTGCCTAGCAGTATTTTAAAAAGAATCAATAACCTGGGGATATAGCTGAGTGATAAAGTGCTTACCTAGCATGCATAAGGCCCTAGGTTTGATTTCTAGAACTGAAGTAAAAAAGTAAGAAAATAATTATCCTTTTAGCTTCTAAATGCTGTGTTTATCGAGTACTGTGCAAAACATGATATTGATGCTAAAGTGGGGACTGGTGTTGGGAGTTAGGAGTCAGCTGGCAGTTAAACTGTGAAAGGCCACCAGGCATTTTTTACCAGCATGCTCACCCTGGGGAAAGCCTTTGAGTAACTCTTAAGAAAAACATCTGCTTATTGCTTGGGAATTCACTTCCAACTTGAATGGTTAGCCTCTAAAAGTCTCAGACTTTGCTCTTAAAACTAAATACCTTAGGGACTGTGCAAGGGGGAGTCTGGGTCACAGTGGAACTCACTATTCTCAATTCTAGATCAACAGCTTCCCCAACCATTCTTTTCATTCTTTCAAGAACAGATATATTTAAATACCATAAACCTCCCTTATTATGTTTTAGGGAACAGGACAGATATTCCCTGAGAGACTAATTATAAATGGCTTTTTTAAAAAACCTACCATTTTAAAAATGATATATTATAAAAGTAATTGTTATATTATAAAAGTAATATAACAATCTTTGTAAAAGTCCACAAATGGGGTTGAGGTGCGGAACGCTTGCCTACCATGTACAAAGCTCTGGTTTGATCCTCAGTACTGGAAAAAAATGATATTGAAATGGACGCCATAGAAAAGGAAACTCCTGGTGACCAAACACGGAGTAGAGAGCAAGGCGTCTGAGAGCATACTTGCGAATAAGAGCAGAGGGTGCATGCTTTGCAGCAGCTGTAATGGATTTAGTTTTATCTTGTTGAACCCAAATGAAATTACACATCTGGTGGGAGAGGAGTAAGAAAGAAGGATTCATTACCACTCCACTCTCGTTATTAAGTCAAACACTTAAAATACATCACAAGAGATATAATCATATTTTCACATTTCTTCATTTTAAAAAATCACCAGAACTTCAATAAACAAAAGTTTTATGAGTCTCTCTTTACCTAGAAAGGCCCCTCATTTGCCTAAAAAGGCCCCAAAATCATCAAAACCCTGCCTCAGAATTGCCCCTGTTGCAAAAGATGTCACTGCAATTGTGAAATACACTGCTTTAGGCGGAAAGTCCCATTCCCTGCCTTTATTCTGTCATAGACACTCAGAGGAGTTTATTGACCAGGCAAGATAGGGTCAGGGGTACCTAGGAACCCCTGGCAACCTGTCTGTTACTTCACCACCTCATCGTATTTTTAGAAGGCAGTGGGCACCTTTCAAAGTCTGATATAGGTACTGGTCACAGCAAGACTAACCTCTGGCCTAACCTGAGAATTTCACACATCTACCATCAGAACCATAAATATGTATTTGGCTTTATCCATTTCTTAGAGAAAATGGGGTTATCTTCTCATTAGAGCTAATGAAATGTGCATATCAAACGAAAAACCAAACCCAAAGCCATGATTACTCTGTGAAGTATGAGGCACATGAACAATTCAGGGAATCAGTTAAATTCTGTTAACCAGAACTCATCAAAGCCTTGTCATTTCAACAAAGCTAATCATCCTAGAGGTGCTCATACACCAGACAGGTGTCAGAATTTTGTAGCTGGCCTGTGATATGTGATAGTAGCCTATTCTGAGCCTCAGACATCAGCTAAAAAAATGACATCTATGATCAGTAATGAAGAGTAAAATAATCAATCATAATCCCGGAAGGAAACAATGCAATAAGGTGGTTTAATGGAGTGTGTTTGTATCCTCATTCTGGGCAAGTGATGAAGCCATTGACTCCCAGCTCTTCATGGAGATAATAAATCCAGCCCTGCAGGGCTGGATTTTAAAGAGATAATGTTTATAGAGCAAGCAGTGCCTGGTGCAGAGTAAGTGCTGTTGAAGGGTTATTTGTGTTATCCACAAATATCTTTTAGCCAAAAATTTATGAGAACAGAAAATTTAAAGCAAAATTTGCAAATAATACTAAACTGATAGAAACATCACTGCTTTGTAATCACTATTGTAATAATTGATTTAAGGGAGGATCATCACTGACTTGAGAAAGGCATGGGGAGAATGATTTAGGAGAAGACAATGCCACATGCTTAGGTCACTTATTAACTACAAAGAAAAAAATATCCTTTTATACTGCAGAAATCTTGAGTACACTTGGATGTCAGTGCCAATCTAATGAGAAAGAAACAGTAACATAAATCTTGATGGATACCACTATGAAGCAGCGCTAAGCAGGACTTAAATTAACTTAAACTGGCTTTTTATGTTTACTTGTGAATCTGTTCAAAGGCTAGCCCACTTGTCTGGAAGTGGGCGATGGACTCATAGTAAGTGAACTTCTGTGAGTCACTAATCCCTACTAAAATCTGTAGTGGGAAAGCCTCAAAGGATAAGGCAAGATCACGGCCAAGGACATCTGGATCCATCTCAATTAGATAATCAAAGACTATCGCCTCAGGCATCTCACTCCTGGGCGGATTAATTTAATACTTTACTTGGAGAGTCCTTGACTAATTCTGCCCTCCTTGAGTACTCCCCTGTCTTCTTTTGATAAGCAAGTAAATAGAGGCCACCCACAGAAGGTCTTGGTTTTAGCCCGGAGAGAATCTCAAGTTCTGTGAGAGGGGTTTGATCCTCCTGGAGACCTGAAATCATTCCATTGGCTCTTTTTATGTAGCCTCCGTCATACACTTGTTCAGGAGATTGTGGACCTGATCAGCCCACAACAATTAAGGAATATTATTAACTCAATAAAATCTAAACTGAGGGATAGTCTACTTGGAATGGATCTTTAAAACTTATATGTCTTAAAAGAGAAAAATTTGAAGAAGTGAAAATGTTGTAAATAAAAGGAAACTCTAGAATTGGGACAATAAAAAAAAGTACACTCTCTAGACCCTGGTTTGGAAAATAAAAAGCGATAAACTATATAGTAGAAAGACATCATTGGAATACTGGTAAGTTTGGTCATGGAATAATTACTGTATTGTAACAATGCAATATTTAGTGAGTGTGATAATTATATTGTGATCATTTTTAAAGTATCACTGGAGACACTATTTAGGGTATCTAGAATATCTGAAGTGATATGTGATGTTTTCAATTTATTACCAAATGAGTAAGAAAAAAAATGTCATAGAGGGAAAACAGGAAATGCTGAAGAATGTGACCAACTGGTGAATCTAAGTAAAGGGCATGTAAGTATTTGTTGTGCTGCACTTTCCACTTTGTTGCAGGTTCAAAATTTTCAAAACATGGTTGAGGATGAAAATCAGAGTGTGCAAAAGGGGAGAAGCCAACAACGAATTCAGCCCCACCTCATGCAATTTCCATTAGCTTTGGAGCCACCTCTGGGATCTGACCTGAGTGGTGAGCTCCAAAGACACTCGCCTTTTCATCTCCAGCATCCTAGCACATGCCAAGAACACATGATCTTAAAATGTTCACAAAAAAGCACCCCAGTTCTCAGGGAGCAAGGGCCAAGTCAGCTCCAGATACAGAAAAATCAGGATGGCAGTCCTGGATATCAGTTTTCTAGCATGCATGTTGCTGGACAAACCAGATACAGACTAGAACAGCATCAACAGGGTGACAACGGTGCTCATTCCCTAGCAGTACTCTCCTGGCCTCCCCTGCCTTGTTGGAAGACCAGGGCAAAACCTCTGGGGCTGTACTTGCTGCTGGCCCCTCCTGACATTGTCCCTGGAGGTTCTGTGAACTCCCAAGAGTCTGGAGGAGAGCAGTTGGCAGAGAGACTGACCTTCAGCATGGCTCCCCCCTCCACCAGCCCTGGGTCCTGAAAGCAATGGACAGTAGAAAAAAAGATCTGAACTGCATCCCCAGATCCACTCTTTGCCATTCAGCATAGGGTTCTGGGTACCTGGTTGGGAAGGTGAAGTCTTCCGTCCTGGAAAATTCTCTAAATCCACAAGGAGGGGATGTAGCAGCCTGAGTACTGGACACGCCCTTGCCCTTCCTCTCAGTTCTACCAAAACAGAGAATTTCCGGTTCCTTTTCCATAATTTCACAAGCTGCTTGCTCATTTGTAGGCTATCAGCAGGCTTTTTATCCTGCCAGAAGCCAGACAGCTGGCTGCAGCTTCTCCTGGTCAGCACCATGGCCAAGACCCTTAGTGACCATCTGCTGAACACTCTGGAGGAGCTTGTGCCCTATGACTTTGAGAAATTTAAATTCAAGCTGCAGAACACCAGTCTGGAGAAGGAGCACATCCGGATCCCCCGGGGCCATCTCCAAATGGCCAGGCCAGTGAAGCTGGCCACTCTGCTGATCACCCACTATGGGGAGGAGTATGCTGTGCGGCTGACTCTGCAGGTCCTGCGGTCCATCAACCAGCGCCTCCTGGCAGAGGAGCTCCACAGGGCCACTGACCAGGGTAAGCAGCCCAAGTCACCTGTGGCCCAGCACTGGCTGCTGGCAAGAGAAAGGAAGGCATACGCAGGCTAGAACGCTCTGCTTTTAAAGTTAGGAGTCTCCCATCCACAACATCCGGAGCAACTTCAGTCAAGCACATCCTGTCCCTCTCTTTGGCCCTTATAGAAGTGTTAGTAAAGCTCCTTTGAGTTCTTTTTTTTTTTTTTTTGATACCAGGAATTGAACTCAGGACCTCATGCTTTCCAAGCAGGCACTGTGCTGCTGAACTATATCCCTGACCCTCCCTTGGATTCTTAATGGGTTTTTTAAAAGGCTATGATTCTGATTTACAGGCTTCACTTCCTTACGTAGACCTTGGAATTAAGCATTTCCTATCTGACTTACAATCAGACTCAGGAGAGGCAGGGGCTGGGGCACGGGTTTTTAGAGAATTCTTTGCTACCTTTGCAATTAGCACTTGTGCAGACAAGTGTTTTTAAAGGGCTTGCAAACCAATCATATTAACAGGTTGATAATAATGTTCTCATTGTTATGCACCTAATTCAGTGTAAAATTTCTCTTTAATGTACTTTTTAAAGATATTTAAAACTTCTCAAGAATCCACTTTCTCTCCTGTTTGCTTTGTTGCTCTTCCTTCTTTACTGTCTTTATGTTGTAACTTTCTGGTTTATTACAGAGTGACCAAAGAATATGGCCTGTTTAGTTTCTGCTTTTAGAGACTTACGGTTTTTGAGAGTCACTTTAAAAAATACTCTTTGGTGTTGAACTTTTCTTCCATTTCTTGTCTTTAAAACTACATCAGCTGGGCATAGTGATGCAGGCCTATAATCCCAGCACCCAGAAGGCTGAGGCAGGGGGATCATTGAGAGTTTGAGGCCAACCTAGGCTACAAAATGAGCTCAAGGCCAGCCTGAACTGCATAGCAAGATCTTGTCTCAAAAAAACCAAAAAAAAAAAAAAAAAAAGAAAAAAAAAGAAAGCAAAACTATATCAGAACTACTTTTCATATATTTCTATAAGGCCAAACAGTTTAAATAACATGAAATGCCTATAGTCTGTGAAAGGCAGAGAACCTAGTAGAATTTCATGAGTAGAATTTCAAAATTACTTTTTCATGATGTAAAATTTGATAATTAGCATTTTCAAAGGTTCTTACCATTCTTGAGCCACTTTTGGTAACTTATATCTTCCTAGAAAGCCAACAGCAAACTGCTTTATACAATTTTAATTGTGTGTGTGTGTGTGTGTGTGTGTGTGTGTGTGTGTTGCTGGGGACTAACTAAACTCAGGCCCTCAGGCATGCTAAGCATGTGTTCTACCACTGAGCTACACTCCCAGGCCCAAAATATGAAAAGAAGGCACTAATTATAGTTTATCTTCATTTCTTTATGTAAACTCCTTAAGCCTTTCCTGTTATTTCCAAATAGAAACAATATCCTGAAATTTCCCAGCAAGCTGGGTTTTTGTTGTTGTTGTTGTTAAATTATCATTTAAACTTATAAGAATTTTCCGTATAAGAGTTTTCTTTGGTTTAGGCAATGAAGGAAAAATGAAAAAATTATAAGCTTTAATTTCAGTTTTTTTGTGTTAATCAAACACATTAATACTTTTTAATTGATTGATTTTATGAAAAGTAAAATTTCTACATCTATAATCATATATACATTTACATGAATAACCAGAGTTTTAAGTTATTTTATCTGAAACAAGATCTTGTTGAAACAAGATCTCCTACTTAAAAAGTTTGAAAAGCACTATTTAAGAAAAGTATAGCAAATTATGTGTCTCTTCTTACCTCGTGATCATTCACTGTTCCTGACTAGGAGGTTCCACACTTTACCTGCTGTGATTCCTAGTGGGATGCTCCCTCCCTCCCACCCCCCAAACTTGGGCCCTTGCTGTGGGAGGGCTTCATGTCTTTGCATGTGGTTGTCTTTACAGAACTTGGGACACAAGAAAGTTGCACTGACACTTTGGCAGCATCTTCTGGGGAGAACAAGTCCAAGAGCCTGAAGATACCAGATGACCCCGCAGGTGATGGGCAGCGGCAAGGTGGCGATGGGGCAGCCAGCTGGCTGTCCAGCCAGACTGAGGCAGTGAGGGGACCTCAGAAGAAGTCTCCGGGCAAACGGAGGGACCCAAAGGGTCCTGAGGGCCTGGATGCGCAGGGTAAGCCGTCGGCTAGGAGTGCAGCACTGCCCCTCAGGAGAAGCCCAGTGCTTGCCCAGCAGCACCCGGGGAACTTGGAGATCCGGGCGAGTACCCAGATCCGAAGGAATGCCAGCTCAGCAGGAAGGCTCCAGGGGCTCGGTAGTGGGACCCCAGGGAAGAGAGACTCCAAGAAATCAGAAAAAAAGCGACCCAAAAGTCTTGAACTTACTATTTCTTCAGAAAAGGAGGAACCCCAAAATCCAGAAACTCTTCTGACATCTCTTGAGGAAATGAGAAATGTAAATGCAGACTCAGCATCCGCTTCCAAAGTAGGGGCTACTGTGGCTCTGGAGAATGGCTTCAAGAAAGCCGAACATTCTAGGGTTATGGAGGAGGGTGTACTCAGGATCACACTTTCCAGTGCATCTTTGGCTCGAGAGGAAAAATCCACAGCATCCTTCAAGGAATATGGAAATGGGCATCCAGAGGCTCAGGGGAAGATGGCAGGTGGTGTGTTTCATGTGTCCTCAACTCCAGAAGTACCTTTATCTTCAGGTGAGAAAGGAGCCCGGAATGCAGAAGACCTAGCATCCTTAGGGTTGGTGGTCTGTAAAGGCATTCCTTCCACCAAATTTCCTTTTATCCCGACTGTATTTATATCACTGGGATACCTGAGTGCCTCCTGGGGTCCCTTGATCCTGGCTATAGACCCTAAAAAGTACACACAAGCACATCTTTGCAAAGTGTTACATCAAAATTCAATTTGTCCTTGGACCATCAGAAGTCCTCCTTTAGATTTCATGGCTTCATGGGGCCTAAATTAACAACCCAAAAAAGATTGGGTAAAAATATCTTCTTCCCACAATTATTCCATGACAACATATCACAGGGCCAAGATTCTACTATTTGCCTTTCTCTGCATAGGGAGGGGAGCCATTCACCAAAATCCTGGGTCTCTCTTACTAAGGAATGTCATGATTCTGTTTGTTTGTGAGCAATAGAAACCCAAAAATTGCAGAAGCTAAAATAATAGAAGTTTGTTCTTTCACATAAATGACACACAAATTGGTCCAGGACATGTCCATGGGCCAGGACCCCAGACTTCTGTTTTTTTGCTCTACCAAGTTTGCTCTGAAACTCATAGTCTCAGATAGTGACATCTTCATACCAGCCAGCAGGATGGAGGAAAAAAGGGGGTCACTTTGGGAAGGTTTCTAGAAGTTTCTAGAAGCTGCTCATGACACCTTATTTATATCCTTTTGGCTAGAATATGGTCAGATGGGCACTTCTAACTGCAAAGTAATCTGGGAAGCAGGCATAGGGGTAGTAATTACTTGTGTCACTGTGGAGGAGAGGAGAATGATTCTTGGGAACTACGAACAACTTTGTTTACAGCTACAATGTGAATTCCTGGGTCAGAAGTTTAGGAGGATGGAAGGATTATGCATATTTCTGTTTTTTCTTGTGTCCCCTATCATTTCTGTGATAGTCTTTGGGTAGAGCTATTCATAACTATCACATCTGCACGTCAAGATAGACCCTTTAGCCTTATAAAGTGCCCTTTTTTGCTTTCATTTAATGCTGTTTGAACTTGGATGTGAGCAGTGATCCGTTTGCTCCCTCGTTCAGTACCTGCACCAAATGTTTACCACGTAACCTGCCAGGTCAGTCTGAGGGAGGCATACGAGTCACTATCCCCTGGGAGCGCCCACCAGGGCTTCAGTAGCCTGGGTGGTTTTAAGTGGCAAAGCAAACACTGTTCAGGATGTCTTCTCTCACTTCACCCACTATGTCCGTGCCTATGTAGGAGGAAGGCAGAGGCTCTGTGGCAAACGCCTGTGAGTCATCCCTCAAATGAATGGCTGAGAATCCCAAGTCTCAGAAGTAAACGTCAGGCCTATCCCTTAGCTCTTGGTCCCTGTTGCCTGTTTTCTCCCTCAGTGAATGGAAGTCATGGCAGGAAACCCTAAGAGGAGGCCAGGTGTAACTGAGAACTCATGGCATAGGCTCTCTCTCATAAACATCTTGGGATTGCTGATCAGGAGTTTCTTCCATTACCATGTCCCTAGGGAGGCCACAGGATGAAGCTGCATGTTCCCTATGCCCCACCCAGGAAGGGGATCTGCTTGGTAGTACCTGTGTGCATGGTTCCTGCAGCTGCCCTGTTGCTTCTGGGGACTCCAAGACCTCGGGCAACAGCTCTCTCAGCTGCCTGAAGTGCCAGGCCTTGATGGCAAGGAAGAGTTCTGGAGATGTGAGTCCCCAGGTGCTGCCACAGTGCCAGCGCCACATGAAGCAGGCACGGCTGCTCTTCTGTGAGGACCATGGGGAGCTCATCTGCCTCATCTGCAGGCTGAGTCAGGAGCACCAAGGCCACCGGGTGCGCCCCATTGAAGAGGCTGCTTTGGACTACAAGGTAATACTCCCTGTCTGGAACCCTTTCTCTGCCATGCACTTGGACTCACTGGGCCTTCTTTATTTCTCCAGTCACTCTGAGGTATAGGTGCACTAGCCAGGACTCATGGGCTGTAAATGGCAAAAACACAATACAAACCAGGCCAGCAAAGAAAATTGACAGTTTTTGTTGCTCAGAAGTCCACAGGGGAGGGAGGTGTCTGCCTTCAGGTATGGCTGTACCCAGGGGATTCCAGGAGGTCAGTGGAATTCACCTCTTGGCTCTGCTTCCTGTGATAATAGATTCATTCTTCCTGAACACTTCTCCTTATGATCTCACCCTTACTTTGTCCCAGGAAGTAGTTTTTCTCCTTTGGAGTTGGCAGTAGCTAAAGCAGGAGCCAACAGAAGCATCTAAAAAATGTTCTTTCTCCAGGAGCAAATTCAGAAGCAGCTGGAGCACCTGAAGGAACTGAGGAAGTCTGGGGAGGAGCAGAGATCACAGGGGGACGTAAAGACAGCACGCTTCCTGGTAAGTCTGGGAACAGCTTGTGGCTGGTCCTTTCCCTTTCACACTACAGAAGAAGGAATTGAAAGTGAGTAGGAGTCCACGCAATTTTGCTCTGATTCACAGGGCAGCAAGGATAGTCATCTGTTCTTGGGAACAGGGGGGTAACAGCATCCAAGGCCAAGCTTGGCCCAGTAGAGGAAGGCCACCCATTCAGGGACAATCACCTCTGAGAACCCTGTACATTTTCTCATTCTCAGCACTAAAGGGTTCACAGAGACCAAAGGCACTGGCTGTCACCAAGGAATGAGACTGAAAAAAGGGAAGGAAAACCATTTTAAGTTTAAATTCTCTCTCTTTTTTTTTTTTTCTTTTGGTGGTACTGAGAACTGAGCCCAGGGCCTTAGAACTGAGCTACATCCCTGGCTCCCCATATATTTTCAGACTTTGAGACAGAGTCACTGTAAGTCACTAAGTTGCCCATACTGAGCTCAAACTTTCAATCTTCCTGCCTCAGCTTTCCAGAGTGCTGAGATTACAGGTACGCACCACCACACCTGATTCTATTGTTTTTATAATTGCTATCTTTTAAAATATAAAACCGTACTGATTCTTAAAATTCAAATGGAAAATATTTTCTTTAAAACTGTGGTTTTTTTGACACCGCATATTTCAGGAAGTACAACTTACTGGTGTTCTGTTGAGCTCATGGTATCCAGCCTTCTGAATGTTTAAGTTGCTTCAGATTTTTGATTTGCCTAATGCATTCTCATTGGCTGGATCCTGTCTCCTTCTGGTTCCCAAAACTCTGACAAGTCAAGTCAGTACCCACGTGCCTCACTGGGCCACAGGGAAAGAAGACAAAAGAAAGAATGCAGGTGGGTATCGGCCCAGGTATCTGGTTTGGTGGATACTCCTGAATTATAGGAAAATGAAAATCTCTTCCTCTAATTTCACATGGCTAGAAGCTTGTGGATGGAGCAGAGGTCAGAGTGTCCCTGAGGAGATCAGGCAGGAATATGGGCCATTTTGGAAAACCCAGAGAGACCAATGGTTCAGCCTTCCCTTAATATGCAACACAGGGTTGTTCTTCTTTTGCTCCTCCTCTTCTTTTCTCTCCTCCTTTCCATAGTGAAAACCTACTTTGAATCATAGGGAATTGGGTGGGGACTCTTACTTATAGCAGAATGCCGGCTAATGCAAACACTGTAAAAGAATGATTGCATTAGAAATTTTCCAATACACAGATACTAGCATGCTGGTTGACAGGCAGGAACTATTAACTGATGCTAAACTTTTTAGAGGAAGATTGTTATGGAAGAGGATATTTAGGATATTTGTTAATTCTCAAGATACCATTCTCCAGGTAATTACAGAGAGAAACTATCCGGTAGACCCTTCTATAACCAAACGACCAATTTAACTCTCCCAATAGTGGCAGTGGACCAATTGTACATTCTTCGTTTCTAGATGAGAGGTACTAGGAAGAACATTTTGGATTAACTAGTTTATTTAGTTGGGGGGGGGGCATTGCCTAACATGTTTAGCATGAATTTAATCATAAGCAAAATTATCAGTTTTAGAATATAAATTAACCATGACAGCTGACCCATCCTCTTCAAAAAGGAAAAAAGTCACAACATCACCAATAATAACACCTAAAGACGAGGAGACATTTGGAGTTCAAAAGAACTAAAGAGGGATGGAGATGTAGTTCAGTGGTAGCGTGCTTCCCCGGCCTGCATAACAGTAGGAAGCCAAGTTCTCGTACAAATGGACTGACTGTCCCCAGTTAGAGCCATGTTGAGAAGCCCCTGCACACCAGCCCTTTTGGAGTGGACAGAGGCCACCATTCTGGAGCTGTTTGGTGGTTCACTTGCGGCTTTGGCCACTTATGACCCCAGGGTGCTTTCTGTCTTCACGCTGGATTTCAAGGCAGGAGGGAGATAACTCCAGTGTCTTAGTGTCCTGTGGCCCTCATACACAGAAATTTATCCTCCTATGGTTCTGGTGGCTAGAAGTCTGAAAGCAATGCAGGTTGGCCGGATTGGTTCCTCTTGAGAACTGTGAGGGAAGGATCTGCTCTAGGCTTCTTTCTTCAGCTTTAATTGGCCATTTTCTCTGTATCTTGTCACTTGGTGTTATGCCTGTGTGTGTGTATGTGTGTTGTCATTTTGAGGGGACTGTACTGGGAATCGAACTCAGGACCTCACGTTTGCCAGGCAGGTGCTACACCACTGAGCTAAGCCTCAGGCCCCCAATGTTGTCATTTTATAAGGACACTAGTCATATCAGATTAGGGGCCCATCCTACCCAAGTATCGCATCATCTTAATTAAGTAAATACGCTTGTACTCCTATCTTCATATAAGATCATTTCCTGAAGTACTGAGGGGTTAGTGCTTCAACATATGAATTTTGGAGGGAACACAAATAAACCTATAACCCAGATTTAAGAGCACTTTCCAAGAACTAGCCCCTCTAATCCTGTCTGTTCTGGAAGGTTCCAGACAGTACTCCCCTTGGCTCTGGAGTCCAGGCCTGCAAGAGACTGGAGAAGGCTGCCTTTAAGCCACCTCGAGGAGGCAGGGTTCAGAGACTGCCCTGGACACACGTCCACCCCACTGCACAGACTCCCTGTACTTATTCCCTGTCCTCTGTTTTCTTTGGTACCAGGAATCGACCTCATGAGCTCAGGCTTGCAAGGCAAGTGCTTATGCTGCTGAGCTATATCCCCACTCCCTGTCCTCTGATTCCCAGAAACAAACTGAAACCCAGAAGCAGAGGGTGCGGTGTCAACTGGAGCAGCTGTATCGGTTTCTTGAGCAGCAAGAGCAGCGCTTTCTGGACTGGCTAGAGGAGCTAGGCCAAACCATTGGCCGGGTCCAGAAGACCTACGGCACCCGGGTATCCCGGGACATTGCCCTCCTCGATGAGCTGATCAGGGAGCTTGAGGCCAAGCAGGCGCAGTCGGAATGGGAGCTCATGCAGGTGAGTGCTCTGGCCCTTCCCCTGCTAGCTCAGCCCAGAAAGTGACTCAGACTCTCATCACTGCCCTCACCTCTGTCCAAGCAAGGGCACATCTGTCAAAGCAAGGGCGTAAGGCCCTGGAGGCCTAGATGTGGGCTTGGTTCTGGGGAGCTACTGTGCTTCTTGGGCCCAGACCTTTCTGATGAGTTCTCCTGAGGACCCTGGGTGGCACAGCATCAGGGTGGCTCTAGCATTGTCCAGAAGGTGTGCAGGGCTCTTGTGTAGTTCTACAGCAGGCTCTGGCAGGGGCGCCACCTGAATGAGCAGAACTAGAATTGAAGAGAGATGCTTCAGCTACCTGATGCCCCAAGGCTGGGATCCCTGGGAAGGGCAGAGAGAAGCTTAAAAACAAGGAGTCTAGGAGGACAGGCCAGGATCAGCCTGGCCACTAGGAGACTGGTAATGGAAGTATCTTTTTCTCTCCTAGGACATTGGAGTCACCTTGCACAGGTAAGGAGAGGTCCCTGGAGTTCCCCTGGGTATCTTGCAGGTGGCATTTGGGTGAGACAGTCCTAAGAGGGACCTGGGTCTGTGACTTGTGACTCCTCCCATTTCTTGCAGCTTCTTGAGGGATTCCTGGATTGTGCAGGGATAATAGGAACCTAGCCAGGATGGGGGAGGGGACACGGGGTAGCAGGCTAGGAAAACTGTCCCTGCAGAGCTGCTTAGGGCCTCCAGGAAAGAAGTGCTTTCAGGAGTCTCTGGGGAGATATCTGGAGTTGGACCAAGGACAGAAGGCAATATAGGGGAGGAGTGGAGCTGTCACCTGGAGAACTTTACACAAATCTGGTGTCTATCATCCACCTCTAGAACTTTCTCACTTTCCCATGGGAAACCCTGTACCACTGAAACTATTCCCACTGCTCCACTACCAGCCCCTGAAAACAACCATGTCCCCTTCCCTCATCCTGGCCAGGTTCCTGTATCCCTGCAGCCCCAGCCTGGACTACGCAAAGAAGAGTCCTCACTTTGCATAGTCCAGGCTGGCCTAGGTGTGTCTCATGGAGACTGCAACTCACTTCCAGGTCACAAGTACTCAGGCCACCCTCTCTCTCCAGTCCTCCCCAGCTAACAGTTCCTTGTCTGTAGGGCCAAGACAGTGACTGTCCCTGAGCCCTGGGCCACCCCTCCAGAGGTGAAAGAAAAGATCCACCTGCTGTACCAGAAATCAGAGTTTGTGGAGAAGAGCATGAAGTTCTTCTCAGGTAGGTAGGCTTGGGGAAAGTGGGAAGCAACTGCTCACTTTTTCCATGGGGTTCGCAGAGCCCAGATCACTCTCGCTTCCCTCTTCACCTCCTGAGGCCTTGATGAGCATGTCTTCAGCTTCTCTTCGATGTACTCCTAGCCAGAGGACCTAACTTGAGCCTCTTTCTGTTCCCTTCCCCCCTTTTAGATACGTTACGCTCTGAAATGGAAACATTCAATGGTGAGTATGGTGGCAGAAGTGTACACAGACCAGGAGTTATGGTAATGCTGTTGATGTCAGAGAGTTGTTTTAAAAGAGATAAAAACACCTGGAACAAAGGCACTGGGAAGGTCATGGCAGGCTCCACGGCTCTGCATAGTCCTATCCTACTTGCCTCTCTGGTAGCCGCAGTCACTAACGTGGGTATGGCTGACCTGGGAGGCCAAGCCTAGGGTGCTGGGCCCTAAGCAGGGGCATCTTTGTCTTTCCTTGTTGCTGAGATAGTGTAATCCAGCTCCTCTGGATAAGCATGCTCAGGACCTTTTCTTCTTATCTCTCTCTTTTTTTTCTCTCTGTAGTTCAAGAACTGACTGGTGCTCAGGCACATGCTGGTAAGTGCCCAGATAAGACAGGTAGTCTTGGCTCGGTAGGTCCCCTACCACAATCTAGAAGAGCAGCCCTGTGCTGTTTCCCGGAGGTAGGGTGAGCCCTAGCAGGATGCTGCCCATGAACCCCTAAATAGGCAGTCTAATTCTCTTTCCAGTTAAAGTGTTCCTGGATCCAACAACTGCCCATCCAAGCCTTGTCTTTTCTGATGATATGAAGAGTGTGAGACTCGGAGGCAAATGGGACAGGCTGCCTGACAGCCCAGAAAGATTCGACAACTGCATCTTCACACTGGGCTCTCCAAGGTTCTTCTCTGGCTGCCACTACTGGGAAGTGGAGGTTGGAAACAAGACGGCGTGGGTCTTGGGAATATGCAAGGTGTCCACAAGCAGGAAGGGGAGCGTGACTCTGACACCAGAGAATGGCTACTGGGTGGTGATGATGACAAAGTCAAATGAATACCAAGCATCGACCATTCCTCCAACCCACCTGCGAATGAGTGAGCCCCCCAAACGTGTGGGCATCTTTCTGAGCTGGAAGACTGGACACGTTTCCTTTTATAATGTGACAGCCAGATCCCACATCTACACATTCACCGGCTTCTCTGCCTCTGGGCCTCTTCAGCCTATCTTCAGCCCTGGAACACATGATGGGGGGAAGAACATGGGTCCTCTGACCATCTGTGCAGTGGATGACCAGGGGCCTCCCTGAATGCCCAACACTGTGCCTCCATGCCATGTCCTGGCCTTGCATCTTGCATTCAGGCACTCAGCAGTTATTGACTGCATATCTGCTATGAACCTTCTGCTGCTATAGGGAAAGCAGTGGATAAGAAAGTAGTCCCAGTGCCAAGAAGTTTATCAAACCATAGCAGAGGTCAGGTAAGTATACAAATATTGGCAAATCAGGAGTGAAGCTAACACACTGATAACACACCATGGATTCCAGGGGAGGAAGTACATGAATGTTGTGTAATGAGTCCTGGGATGAATGAACACTCTCAGATCCTCTGGAAACAGAAGACACTGCTCTCATTTTTCCCTTCCCACTGTCTTCCCTCTGTCTGGCCCTGTTCTGAGGACACAGGAAACCTAGATAAAACACAAAGATACTGAATTGTTACAAAAGTATTTATATGTCTGCATTAATGAACTATGATTCCCAAGGATATTAACTGGGTCTCACAAATAAATCAATCAGAAAATCTGACCATAATTTGTCACTCTTTTGATCATTGTAGGGTCCCATTTTCCTACTGAGTACCATGAAAGAGATTGAGTTGCTACCATGGGGAAAAAAAGCACACAGTCCAAGAGTCAGATTATTCTGTATCGGTTTGCATCAGCAAAATTTGTGGGTTTGTGGAATACTAAGTGTTTTAGTTCACACGTTTCGTGACAGTCTCCACTAAAGAGATGTAGAGAAGAGATGTAAGAAGAGAAGGAAAAGCTTGGAGTGTAAAGCATGCCTGTACTCGCAGCTACTGGGGAGGCTGAGGTAGGAGAATCACTTGAACCCGTTCAAGGGCGGCCTGGGTAACATAGCCAGACCACTATTCCCACAAAATTAACTAAAACAGAGAAGAAAATCAAGCAGAGATTTAAAAAAAATAGTACGTTTGCAGCATATGATAATATTTATCACGGGGATCAAATGAAGGTTAATTCCAAACTCCTCCTATCCCAACTGTTTTGTCTTTGCTACTAGTCTAGGCTAGACTCCCATGTTCTCCATAGTTAGCACCACAGCATGCACAAATATGTTTTGCCTTTCTCATGGACCTTTGTTCCGTATGTGGAATGTACATGCTAACAAATTTCATGTGCCCTGTTATTTAGCTGTTTTCCTGTTTCCTTTGTTACTCCCAGTTTTCCTCATTGATAAGCTTTCCAAGAACAGCCTTGAGTATGTTTTCCACCACCTTGCAATATATGTATTTGTCTCCTGGAATTCCTAGAATGTCCTGAAATGTGAAATATTAGTTAACATTAGCTATAGTTTGCTACACTGTCCTTCAGAGAGATTTTTAAGATATTTTATGTCCAAAGCAATATGTTACTTTAAAAGTTTTAATAAGGATATAATGAAGTCATACCTTGGTTTTATTTCATTATGTGTGAGGCTGTGGATTTTGAATTTCTGCTTTTTAATATTTTGAATTTCTGCTTTATAATATTTCATTCTATAGCAATATTATAGCTCCCTTGACTACTTACTATTTAGAATCTAGATGCAAAACTTGTTTACAGCGCTTCATAAATCAGTAATATTTTTGTAGCACTTTGAAAATAGTAAACAGTTGTATGTCAGATGGAGTTTTTCTACCTGCTAATCTTTTAAATGGTATAATTTACCCCTTTAGAGTACAAACTCCAGTGGTTTTTGGTATATTCATTATGTGCGCAAATGTCACCACTACCTAATTCGAGAATATTTTATTTCCTCAAAAAGAAAAGCCATTTCATTAACAATTGCTTCCCATTTTTTCCTTTCCCCAGCCCAGGAAATCACTAAGCTACTTTCTATCTCCATTGATTTGTCTGTCCAGATACAGCATGTAAATGGAATCATATACTACATGGCCTTTGGTGACTAGTTTCTTTTACTTGGTGTAGTGTTTTCCAGGGCTACCCATATTGTAACATGTATTAGGGCTTTATTCCTTTTTTATTGTTGAGTGAGAAATATATATATAGAGAGAGAGAGACAGACAGACAGACAGACAGACAGAGACAGAGAGAGGTTCATTTCTACTTTTAGGAGTGGAAGTGCTTGTTCATATGGTAACTATGTTGAGAACCTGCCAAATTTTTCCAAAGTGGCTGAATCATCTTATATCCCTGCCAAAAATATATGAAGGCTCCAGTTTCCCCACATGACCAGTACTGGCTACTGTACTGTTTTTCTTGCTGTAGCCATTCTAATGTATGAAGTAGTACGTCGTTGTGGTTTTGACATGCGCTTAATATATTTAAATAGAATTCTCTTCCTCCACTATTTTATTTCTGAAGGATCAAATATTAAAGGACTAACTCACCCTTCATATGTTTTTTCCAACTATAAAACTAACACATTATTTGAAAACTTATGGATTTCTAAAATATAAAAAGAAAAATCCCCTTGAAACTACTCCATAGAGATAACCACTATTAATATCTATTGTAACCAAGCGTGGTAGCACACACCTGTAATCCTAGCCCTTGCAAGGCTAAGCCAGGAGGATTGCCATGAGTTCAAGGCCAACCTGGACTATACAGTAAGGCCTTGCCTCAAAAACAAACAAACCTATTGTAAATTCTTTTGATTTAAAGAAAAAACTACTATTTTTATTTTGTTTTGGTTTTTTGAGACAGGGTCTATGTAGCTCAGGCTGACCTTGAACTATGTAGTCCAGGCTGGCTTTGAAATTGCTATGATCCTCCTGCCTCAGCCTCCAAAGTGCTGGGATTACAGGCATGCACCACCATGCTTGGCTTTTACCAAAAAAATCTATTATTTTTAAGTGACTTTATATACATACTTTCTGTAACTTGTATTTCACTTAATTTATCTCTTAAATGATTGCACTGTGTTCTACTATATAAACACATAATGATTTGACCAAGTTTTGACCTTGCAAAAGTATATACCATGTTATTTTCTTTAAAATAAATTAAGAGGCAGGCAGAGTGGCAAATGCCAGTAACCCCAGCATTTGGGAGGCTGAGGCAGGAAGTTTGCAGGGAGTTAGAGCCAGCCTGAGCTATATAATGAGTTCAAGGCCAGCCTGAACTACATAGCAAGAACCTGTCTCAAAAAACCAAAGTAAAAGAAAATAATTGAGAAACATTTACAAACTTAACATGGTACTTTTAAAAATAGTGTTATACTGCCCTATAACATAATAGTATTAGTTTGAATTCAAAACAGTGAATAATATTTTTTGACAAATAAATGCAATTTTAATAAATAACAATAAATAACACAAGACTGACAAAGCAGAATTCAAAATTCTTATTATTTTAAATTGCATTTCTTTAGTTCTATGTGACAATGACCATCTTTTACATTAAAAGGCATTTGTAGATCTATACATTGTCTACTTATACCCTTAGATTAAGGTCTGATGCTATTTCAAATACAGTTATGATATCTATTTCACTGATCAGTTTTTAAAAATAAGATGTGGTGTCTGCGGGTGCTGGGCGGAAGCCTGGACATCTTCAGGAACCCCAGGAGCTGGCTGCTGTGCTTCCCTGACCAGCGTGGAGACAGGCAGAGCCACAGGCACTCTCTGGGGCCTCAGTGGCCACTTACTGTTCCCCTATCATGTCTGTGGGTGCTAGGCTGAACCTCAGACATCTTTAGGAACCCTAGTGAGCCACTCTCACGCCTCCCCCACTAGTGTGTAAGGCAATGGAGCCCTGGACCACTTCTAGGGCCTTGGTGGTCATTCCTAGAACAACCCACACCTCCCCTGGGAGCCAAGATGAAATATGGACAGAGTCAGTGGCCTTGGGGAGTCCACCCTCACCCCTCCCCTATCAGCGTGGGAAGCAGGCTCTGTCCTGGGAAATATCTGAAGCCTCGGTAACCACTACCTGCAACCCCTCCCTACTCTTGTGGAAGCCCAGCCAAACCCCAGACAGCTTCAAGAACTCCAGTGAGCCTGCCCCGCCCCTCCCACACATGCCTGGGAGCCAAATGAATGTAAGAAAGCTTGGGGAGTATCTGGGACCCCACCTTGCCACAACTCACCAGCACAGGAGCTGCACTGGAGCACTGGGGATCTTCAGATACTCACCCTGCCATTCACACACAATCGGGAGAATGAGGATGCACCCCAGGGAGCCTTTGGTTCTCCAAAAATGACAAAATGAAGCAGTAAAAGGCAATCCTAGACCTCCACACTACCCTGAACAAGTCCAGGAGACCTTAATACAGAAGAGCCTGGAAGTCATACACCTGAAATTTCTGAAATGATAGCAACTGAAGTAAAGAAACAACTCCATCAGGCCATAGAAGACATCAGATCAGAAATAATGTCTCAGGTAAAAAAAAGAAATGACAACAATAATGAAAGAATTGTTCAGCATATCCAAAGATGACATTAATTAGAAAATAGAAGAGCATAGACAACTCATGGAAACCTTGAGTGAACAATATAGAAAAGAACTAGAATATATGAAACAGATTCAAACAGATATCCAGGAAATTAAAAATTCTATTGAAAGCTGGCAAAACTGCCTGAACAAAGCTGAAGATAGACTTTCAGACCTTGAGGACAGCATGGCCACTAATGAACGTGAAAGGAGGGATCTCTTATAAGAAACAAGGAACCAGGAAATAACAATTCAACAACTGCAAGATGAAGCAAAGAAAAACAGTGTCAGATTAATAGGTATCAATGAAACAGCAGGTGTCAACACAAATAACATAAAAAGACTATTTGCAGAAAATATCCCAGGCATGGAAAAAAGAATCAGACATACACAATAGTGAAGCATATAGAACTCCAGATTTATTATTAACCACAATAAATCTACACCCAGACATATAGTGATCAAGGTCCCAGAAACTCAACAAAAGATCAGAATATTAGAAGTTGTTAGAGAAAAGAAACAGATCACTTATAAAGGAAAGCCCATCAGAATCACAGCAGATTTCTCAACACAAACCATCAAGTCAAGAAGAGCTTGGAGTGAAGTATTTCAGGTACTGCAAGAAAAGAACTTCCAACCCAGACTGATGTACCCTGCAAAACTATCCTTCAAATTTAATGAAGAAATAAACTATTTTCATGATAAAGAACAACTGAAGAACTTCATGATCCAATCCTACAAAGAGTACTAAAAGATATTCTAGAAAGAGATAAAACAGACCACCACTTCAAGAACAACAACAGAAAGGAACCACCAAGCAGAGCAAGCAATTAAACAGAGGGAAAAAAGAAGATCCAACAGCAGGAAAATAACATGACAAAGATAAGCCAGTACATATCAGTAATAACCATCAATGTAAACACTCTCAATGCACCAACCAAAAGAAGCAGACTCACAGAGTGGATCAAGAAACAAAATCCAACTATATGCTGTATACAAGAAACACATTTAACCCAAAAGGAAATTCACAGATTGAAAATTAAAGGATGGAAAACAATACTCCATGTGACAAGTACCCAGAAAAAAGTGGATCTATTCTGTTTGCAGACAATGTGAACTTTCAATCAAGAAAAATCAAAAGAGATGAAGAAGGCCACTATATACTTGTGAGGGAAAAACTTCAAGAGGAAGAGATAACAAGCATAAACATCTATGAACCAAATACAGGAGCACCCAACTATGTAAGACAAATTTTAACAGACATGAAAAATGAAATAAGCAGCAACACAATCATAACAGGGGACATTAACACACCATTGTCACAAAGAGATAGATCAACTAGACAAAAAATCATCAAAGAAACAACAGAATTTAACCAAACTTGTGAACATATGGACTTAGTAGACCTTTACAGAGTGTTTCATCCAACAGTATCAGAATACACATTCTTCTCAGCTGCACATGGATGTTCTCTAAAACAAACCATATGCTAGCACATAGAACATGTTCAAGTAAATGCAAAGGAATTGAAATTATCCCATGTATACTATTGGGCCATAGTGCAATGAAATTGGAAATTAAAGACAAAAAAACCCCACAAAAACTCCATAAACAGTTGGAAATTAAATAACATCCTCCTGAACAACCAACGGGTCACAGATGAAAGCAAAGTAGAAATTAAACACTACTTACAATCAAATGAAAATGTAGATACAACTTATAGGAACGTGTGGGATGCAATGAAAGCAGTCCTCAGAGGGAAATTTATAGCAGTGAATGCCCACCTCAGGAAAACAGAACAAGCACAAATAATCTTCTGCTGCACCTCCAGCTCCTAGAAAAAGAAGAGCAAGTCAAACCAAAAGCCCAAAGAAGACAGGAAATTATAAAGCTCAGGGCAGAAATTAACACAATGGAGACTAAAAAAACAATACAAAGAATTAATGAATCAAAGAGTTGGTTCTTTGAAAGAATAAATAAAATAAATAAATCCCTAGCCAACCTTATCAAAAAAAGGAAAGACTGAAATATATGCAATAAGGAATTAAAGGGGTGAAATCACTACAGATCCTGAAGAAATTCAGAAGACCATCAATACCTACTTAGAAAATCTTTACTCTCATAGGATGGAAAACACAGAAGAAACGGACAGATTTCTAGATACATATGAATTACCAAAGCTGAATAAAGAAGATATAAAAATCCTGAATAACTCAATATCAGCCAGTGAAATTGAGAATATAATAAAAAAACTTGCCAATGAAGGAAAGCCCAGGTCCCAATGGAGTCACAGCTGAATTCTACAAGAAATTTAAAGATGATTTAACACCAATTCTTCTCAAACTCTTTAATGACATTGAAAGGGAAGGAATTCTCCCTGACTCATTCCTGGAGGCAAGTATTATCCTGATACCAAAACCAGAGAAAGACCCAACCAAAAAAGAGAACTACAGGCAATCTCCCTAATGAGTATAGATGCAAAAGTTCTCAATAAAATACTAGCAAACAGAATACACCAACTCATCAAGAAGATTATACACCATGACCAAATGGGATTCATGCCAGGAACGAAGGGATAGTTCAATGTATGCAAATCAATTAATGTAATACACTATGTCAATAGAACCAAAGATAAAAATCACATGATCATCTCTATCAATGCAGAAAAAGCCTTCGATAAAGTCCAAAACTCATTCATGATAAAAGCCCTATAGAAAATAGGAATAGATGGCCTTTACCTCAAGCTGATCAAAGCTATCTATGATAAACCAACAGCTAATATCATACTAAATGGTCAAAAATTGAAAGCTTTTGCATTAAAATCAGGAACAAGACAAGGATGTCCACTACCACCACTCCTATTCAATATCGTCCTGGAAATATTAGCTAGAGCAATTAGAAAAGAGAGAGAAATAAAAGGAATAAGGATAGGAAAGGAAGAAGTTAAAATATCATTATTTGCAGATGACATGATATTCTACATAGAAGACCACAAAAACTGCACCAAAAGGCTTATGGATTTAATAACCAAATTCAGTAGTATAGCTGGATACAAAGTTAATACTCAAAAATCAATAGCATTCCTGTACACAAGCAACAGACTGAGAGAAAAATTAGAGAAACCACACCTTTCACAATAGCATCTACAAAGATGAAATACTTAGGAATCAATCTAACAAAAGAACTAAAAGATCTATACAGTGAAAATTATAGTGCTCTCAAAAAAGAGACCAAAGGGGATATCAGAAAATGGAAAGATATTCCTTGCTCATGGATAGGAAGAATCAACATTGTGAAAATGGCCATACTCTCAAACTTGTACAGATGCAAAGCAATCCTAATTAAAATACCATTAGTATAACTCACAGATCTAGAGAAAACATTCCTAAAGTTCATCTGGAACCAGAAGAGGCCTAGAATAGCAAAAGCAATCCTGGGAGACAAAAGGAAGGCAGGAGGCATCACAATTCCTGACTTAAAATTATACTACAAAGCTACTGTGATAAAATCAGCATGGTACTGGCACAAAAACCGACCTGAAGATCAATGGAACAGATTAGAAGATACAGACACAACTACAAAAACACATTCAGCAACTTTATCTTTGACAAAGGGGCCAAGTATCTGCACTGGAAGAAAGATATCCTCTTCAATGAATCGTGCTGGAAAAACTGGCTTTCCACATGCCGAAGACTAAAACTAGACTCATGTCTTTCACCATGCACTAAATTGAAGTCAAAATGGATCAAAGATCTAAATGTTAAAACAGAAACACTAAATTTATTGGAAGAGAAATTAGATAAAAATCTTGATGTCATAGTGGTAGACAAAGAATTCATAAACAAAAACCAAACTGTGCAGGAAATACTTCAAAGAATCAACAACTGGGGTCTCATCTTATTGAAAAGTTTTTGCACATCAAAAGAAATCACCAATAGAGTAAAAAGAAAACCCAAGAATTGGGAAAAAACTTTACCCAACTACCCCTCGGACAAAGGACTTCTATCTAGGGCATATAAAGAATTTAAAAAATCAGGCCCCCAAATTCAAAGACCTAATCCAAAAAGTGGGCATCTGAGATGAATACACACTTCTCAAATGAAGAAACACTAATGGTGCAATAAATACATGAAAAATGTTCAATAACATTAGTCATTCGAGAAATGCAAATTAAAACACTGAGATTCCATCTCATCCCAGAAAGAATGTCTATCATCAAGAAATCAACCAATAACAAATGCTGGAGAGGCTGTGGAGAGAAAGAACCCGACTCCACTGCTGGTGGGAGTGTGAACTGGTGAAACCACTGTGGAAATCAGTGTGGAGATTCCTCACAAAACTAGGATTGGAAGTCCCATTTAACCCAGCTATTCCCCTCTGGGTATTTTTCCAGAATTAAAAACATCATACCACAGTGATATATGTGCATTCATGTTTATGGCAGCATAATTTGTTATAGCTAAATCTTGGAAACAACCCAAATGCCCATCCACTGAGGAATGGATAAAAAAGATGTATTTTCTACAATGGAGTATTACTCAGCTATAAAAAAGGATAAACTCAAGGCTTTTGTAGGTAAATGGATGCAACTAGAGACCATACTCATAAGTGAAATAAATCAGGCCCATATGTGTAAACATCATATTGTCTCCCTGGTGTAGGCACCTGAAAGAATAAGTAAAACTCAAAACGTACAATAGATCATAGGAAAGGGGAAGAAATTGCTCAAAGGAAGGAATGACTGTGATGAGGGAAAAAAGAAATAAAGAAAGCAGGCAAAATATAAATGTATATATGAATAGCTGCAATAACTGTATTGCTGATGTCTGATGGTATATTGAGGGTCAGTTAATGCTTAAAATTCTTTATGTTCTGACCAATTTTGCATGCTTATATCTGGTAATCTGAGCAACTGATTTGAAGGTAACAATATGCAATGGAACTACCATAGTGAATTCCTACCATGATGGCTAGTGAAACTCTGTATTATCTCTGTTTTATTTAATAATTATTTTATGATTCTCCTCAATGGTTTGAACAATCTTCCATTCTTACATCTGGTAATCTGAGCAACATAGTTGAAGATAACAATATGTAATATAACAACCACTTGTTAATTCATAATATTTTGTCTTGAAACCCTGTATCGCTTTATTTTTTTTCTTTTTTTCTTTTTTATTTTTAAAGTAAAAAAGAAAAAGAACAACAAAAATTGGAAAACATTAACAAAGAGACACAAAGTAGTACAAGAACAGTACAATCAAAATTGAATTATAGACAAACTGACAGGGAATTAACAATGGTTGTTGTATTACATATTGATAACTTCAAAGTATATGCTCAGGAAAACACATATAGACATACAATCTTGATCAAACAACCAATCATCAACTGTTCCTTACCCTAAAGCGACATAAGTCAATAGTGGAACCATGTTAGCCATCCTGCACATACATACAAACATACATACATACATACATATTTGTCCCTTTCTTCCTTTTCTCCTTCCCCTCATCCCATTTGTTCTTTACTTTTGAGCAGATTCCCTTCGTACCTCCTAATTTATATTCCCACTTTCAGGTTCTTATACTAGTGATAGGATACGTCGCTTGCATATGTACCTCTGATTTATTTCACTTATGAGTATGGTCTCTAATTCGGATCATTTACCTATGAAAGCTTCAAGTTTGTCTTTCTTTATACCTGAGTAATGTTCCATTATATAAAAATGCCACAGTTTTTTTATCCAGCCCTCTGTGGATGGATGTTTGGGTTGCTTCCAAGATTTAGCTATTACAAATTGTGCTGCTATAAACATGGGTTGTGCTTGTTATTTTTGCTCAATAAAAATCAATTAATGTGTCACATTTCTGCCTTAATGATGGTGGTCAGGCTCCGTGTTGATGAGCTCCGCTTAAGAAAAAGCAGCCTGTGTTGTCCTCCTCCAGCTGGTGTGGGATACCCCACCCACTTTCCCCCAAATAAGCCCTAACCATAAAATAAGACCTAGCATGATTTTTTAGGATACTTATAAGCCCTAGTCAAAAATAAGCCCCAGTAAAGATTGTCAGCCAGATGGACACATTTAGTACACCCATGGGAACACGTGATGGACATACTGACCCATGGCAATGTTGCAGAAGATAACGTGACTGTATTTGCAGACATGTAGATATGATCACAAATAAATGAATGAGCACAGACTGTTGTATGTGAAGAAGTACAGGTTGCTGTACATGAAGAAAGAAGACATCCCCGAAAATAAACCCTAGTATATCTTTTGGAGTAAAAATCAATATGAAACCTGGTCTTATTTTGGGGGATCCCTGTATCACAATGTTCTTGCTTTGTTTTGTTAACGTTTGTGATGCTGGTATGCTGCTATTGTTCTTTTTCTTTTTCTCATTTACTACACTTTTTAAAATAAAATTTAAAAAATAAAAATAAGATGCCTTTAAATTTAAAATTTTTACTCTATTTATCATCCTTCATTTTAAGATAGGCAAGCACTCTACCACTAAGGTCTACCCTCAGCCCTTTCTTTTTTTCACACAGAATCTCATTAAGTTGCCCAGGCTGGCCTTGTGATCCTCCTCCGTCTCCCAGGAGGATGAGATTATAGGCTCCACTACCGTACCTGGCTAGACCTTTTTTTTTTTAGTTACCAGATTGATGCTTGCTCGTTAAATGAAGTGAGACAGTCTAACAACGTTTAATCTCCTTCTTTGTTCTCTTCTCCCATCCAGGAGTAACTGTTTTAATAATCCAGTGTGTATCCCTCCATACACAGGATGTTTTCTGTCCCAAAAATATAGTTATACCTTTTTTTGGGGAATGGCAACTTTGTAATTTTTTTCATTCAATATTCTATGGCCATCTACATATAGCTCTAATCCATTCTTCTTCACAGCAATTTCCAGATTATGAATGCACAAATTTATTAAACTATAATCATATTCAGGGACATACATGTTGTTTCAGTTTTTGTGCTTACAAAGAATTCTACCTTACAATTCTAGAGACTAGATTGCCAAGGTCAAAGGGTGGATACATATACTTTTAATGTTAATATATATTACAAGATGATGTCACACACCTCACTATCAGCAAACAGAAACAGAATGCCTCTCCATCCTTTTATAACTCGACAAGTGAGAAATAGTGTACTCGTGTGTGTGAGGCTTTGAACCCAGGGCCATGATACTGAGCTAGATCCTTAGCCCCTTTTTTTTGTTTCCCATTTTGAGACAGAGTCTTACCAGATTTCCCAGGCTGATTTCCAATTTGTGATCTCCCCGCCTCAGCCTCCCAGTCCTGGGTTTATAGGAGCGCAGGAGTGGCTGTGTGGTCTGGTAGATCTTTTAGAAATGGCTTGCCAAGTAAAAAAGTACTCCAGGTCCCTCTTGCCTTGAACGAAGAATTGGACAAGCCAGAAATGGTGCCATAAAGTTTACCTGAAAAGGGAGAGGCGAAGGGGTAAGGGGAAAAATGGCTTTGCAGAGCGAAGTAGAGCCGAACAAAAGAAAGGATAAAAGCAAAAACAGAAGTACACCCTGGTCTAGGAGACACAGAACGGGCTACCGTGAAGAGTCACGACAGCAGGCTCCTTCTCCTGTCATCCACATCTCCTGGGCACTCCAGTCCCACATGGGGGGGTTCCTGGGAATTATCTGGCACTGTTCTGCGATTTGTAATTGACAGGTCCCACTTACTTCCCCAGCCAGCTTTGCCACACTCTACCTAAGTCAATTGTCCTCTTTTAAAATGAAATTTTTTTAAAAAAAGTGAAAATATTGACTAGGGTAGTAGTGTGACTAAGCATTTTTTCAGAGGTTAATTACCATTTCATTTTCCTATTCTGTAAAATGGTTGTTCAAAGCATTTGCTGGTAGAAACCGAGACCCATTGTTTCTTAGGTATCACAGGGCAGAGACGAGGCGGGAGACCAGGCTGAAGATGGAGCCAAGAAGGGCGTTAAGCACACCAAATCCATTAACACTAAACAGAGAAATTCATATACACTTGGGGGAAAAAGTAACAGGCTTATATTTTACTTCCGTTTTAGTTTCCTGTTGTGCCTCAGCTTTAAACGTTCTGTCCTCTCCAGGGTTTTTATTAAATTGCATTTGTATGTAGATTTAAGGACAAGGCTCTTTCCCCCTAGAATATACAATTTTATTTGGTAGCACCACCTATTTCCCAATAAATTGAAATTATTCCCCTTAATTGAAGTCCACATATATTCAATTTTTGCACGTATAATTTATTCTCTATTGTTCCATTTGTTTACTTAATAGTTCAAAACATACTGCTTTCAGTAAAGGGCTTTTGTAAATGTTGCTATCTGCAAAGGCAGGTATTTTTCTTTTTTGTGTGTGCTCCACAGTTGTCATACTTTATAACATATTTTAAACCACAGTTAAGTGAGTCAGCTATATTATTGTCCAGGAAAAGCTTTTTATTTTTGCTTATGTTATTCTGCCAGAGGTTGTCGTTACATAAAGCAATAAGGCAAAACCTGCCCAAAGGTTGTCCAACTCCAATCAGTGGCTCACTGAGAACAAACCGAGTATGAAAATAATACAGAAAGAAAAGATTCTGTTAAACCTCTCCGTGGGACGCTGCAATTGAGAATGGAGAATCTGAGGAAGTCGGATTAGATTCTTATGAAAGAAGGCAGGTCCAGGCGGCAGTGTATTAGTTGGTAAACGGAGGGGAGTGATCGCCTTGCTTTGCTCACTGCTTAGCACTAAGGCATTGCTGCGAGACCCCCAACACCTGTAGCCTCGGGAAACAACCACTCCACCGTCACGCACTTCCTACACTCGCTAAGGTGCAGAAACAGATACCTCAAGGGCCCGCGCCGACCTTCCGGTCTAAGAAAGAGCCGATTTCCGGTAGCTCCTCAAACTTGCCCCACCCTAATCGTCACCGCCTGGAGGTTTTCCTATTGGCTGTTTGGAACTGAACTACATTTCCCAGACAGACCTGGGGCCGATTGACCACACTAGTGCTGCCAGCACGTGGAGGACTGGTATCAACTTTCTGCTTAATTCCGAGGCACGGGTCAACAGACAAAGCGGCTTTCACCGGTTTCCCCTGCCTTTGCCCGAGAGTCATGCCGGCGATCTCGAGCTTCGTCTTTTCCAGGACAAACACTGCTCGCTCCGAGCGAGGAGACCAGACGCTCACGCCGGAAATGAGTCACCGGGCATGGCGTCACATAAACGGCGACGCCCAGCCTCCCAGAAGGCTTCGCGTCGGCGCGTCCTCTCAACTGAAGGTGGCGCTTTCCAATACTTGTGTGCGGCTGGTAAGGACGCTCCAGAGGGCGAGGCGAGCGTCCGGCCTCTTTTCCTCGTTTTCCGGTCTCTTCCGAAGCCCGGGCCCCTGAGCCGTCTTAAGGCGGAGGGGCTCCGCGAGGTGAGGGCTTGTGAAGTGGCGGGAGCTGACGCTCTCCGTTGCTGGGGAGCTAGGTTGGGTCCCGAGCCTGGGCCAAACCAGGCGGTGCTGCCGGTTGAGCCTTGCATTAGGCTACTCTTTGGCCCGTGTGAGCCCTAGAGGAGGCCTGGCTCGATGAGCCCTAGTACGATGTACCTTGCCGCCGTCAGTAGGACGTTGACGGGTTGTGCTCCTTTGGAGGGGCACCAGCAGCTCCCGCTCAGGAAGGGCACCCGAGGGAGAGTTGAGGGGCGACAGGCGCCGTGTGGCCAGGTTGAGCTGCTAGCTTTCCTCTAAGCAGAGGCCCTCCGGGTTGCACCCCAGCGTTCCTCCCTTCTGGTCCATTGCTCTTTGTACAAGCAGGAGCTAAACTTCTCAGTGAACGTTGCACGTTTTATTTCCCTGGGAGATGACCTTTGGCCCGCTGCTGGCTTTGTTCCCTTCTGTTTGGCTCCCGAGCATAGTTTTCGTGCTCAGGGTCTTCCTTTCAGGCCTTCCCAAGTGTATCCGGTTTCCGGAACCTTTATTTCAGTTTTGACTTCCCTCCCCCCATCTGTCTTTCTGGTTTAGAGTTCCTGTGGCCTCACCATCCAAGCCGTCTGTTGAAGTCATGCATCTTGTGGCTAATCAGTGGTTTCTCTCTCTGCAGCTTGGCTATCTGGCAGATTGCCTGCACCAAGAAGTGGCTCTAGCAGCCCCTGGTAAACGGGTGTTTCTTTTTGTTGTGAGGCACCATGGCTACAAAAGTGGCTTCTATATCCCCGAAGCCAAAGCGGTCTTTTGTACTGAGAGTTCCTCCAAACTCCAAGTTGGGCCAGGACCTTCTTCAAGATGCCACTAGAGGATCCAGGACCATCCACCAGTTGGTGCTAGAGCACTTCCTTACCTTCTTGCCCAAGACAAGCCTGGCCCAGCCCAAGCAGAAAATCAGAGAGACTTTGGTTATTATGAAGCATATGAGTTCAAGCCTTCAGAACAGAGGTAAGAAGCATATGCTTATTTCACTAGAAGAGAAGGGGTTGGTACTGGGCACTAAGATAAACTTCCATGTTAGTCAGGAATTAAAGTTAAAGTGTAAGATGGTGGGTTTTGAGGAAAAGAAGTCAGTTTTTATATGTTAAGGTATTGCTTTATTCTTAAGCTGGAGCTTATGTGGTATGCCAGATGTGTATAAAGCTCTGTGAAGTTCTTGTGTTGTCCATTTTAATCAAACATTCTGGAGGGAAATATCTTTTAAAGGATGTAGACATCAAGTGGATTATCATATCTGTAGTTTATATGGAATTTTAGAAACTTTACGTTTGTTCAGGTTGTCTTCCTCAAAGCTCCTATATAGTGACTCTTCGTTAGAAATTTTGAAGGGTGCTTATGGCAATCTTTTTCATACTGGAGAGATCCCATAAAGATTCAGGACCCTGGGTTTATGGCTTAAGTTGTGTCAGGGCTCACAGGAGCAGAAACAGCTGTGAACTGCCTCCTGAAGAAGCAAGCATAGCTTGGCCTGAAGGTATGGTAGGTGTCTGTATTAGAGTCACTGAGTTTTTCCACTAACTACAGCTTCCTCTTTCCCAGTGCAACCTCATCCCTTAGTGAAACCTCTGCCCAGAGAGAGAGTCCAGCAGGAACAGGAGACAGTGTCTCTGTGTTTTAAAGCTGACTGTGAGGTGGGTTTGGTTTTCCACTCACTGGGTAAATCACCCTCTGTGCTCTTGAAATCTCTTCTGGGTCAACCTGTGTGTAACACATTCTTGGTAATCAGCCTCCTTTCTCTTCTGCTTTGTTCTGGCTCTTCTCAGGCTGGCTATCTTGTCAGTGTTGGTCCTGCGTGAAGCTTATAGAGATACCTTTCATCATCCTTTTCCTTGATCTTTGCTTACTCCAAGGAACCTCATTTACTGAGAAAGAGGGGGTCTTGTTCTTTTAGGAGCTGGCGATCTTTGAGGATTTGAATGTATTTCATTCCCAAGAAGAGTGTGTAAGTGTGGATTCTGCTCAGCAACCCACCTCAGAGAAGCAACCTGACAGTGATGTTGGGGCGATGGTGTTACTGGGTAAGAAACCAAGTGCTATGTGTGTTCATGCTGTATGCTATAGCAAAAGCATGTCCTTCATCTCTGGGGCTTCCAAATCACTATTTATACCTGGTAAAGCAAAGTGCACACATTTTGTTTTTGTTTTAGCTCATGTGGCAGAGGCTAGCTAGAGCATTCCAGGTGTAGATAGTTTTTCCTGAAGTTAGAGAAGAGAGGGCATTTTTAGTAATCAAGACTTGCAAACAGGTGGAAAATGTGGGCAGATTGTTTCTTAATTTTGTCCTGTAGCCAGTTCTCAACAGATATATTTTGAGTTAGCAACTTGGTATTTTCTTTAGACCCATGACTCTTTTAAGTTATCCTTTTTTTTTTATGTTTAGTGGGGTGACTCCTACTATTGTAAGTGAAAGTTATTCTACTTTTGATGAAAATAACTTTTTTTCCTCCCCAGAAAAAGTCACTATATAGTTCAGGCTAGCCTTGAACTCACTTTGTAGCCCAGGTTCGCCTCAGACTTGCAGGGATCCTCCTGCTTCAGCCTCCCAAAAGCTGAGATTATAGGCATGTGCCATCATGCTTTGCTAATGAAAATAATATCTAACATTTATTAAGCATTAAGATACTATCTGTATTGTGTGCCAGCCACTGATCTGTGTATGTGTGCAAACATACATTTGTGTATTTATTTTTGAGACAAGGTCTTGCTATGCAATTCAGACTGACCTAGAACTCACTATGTAGCCCCAGGCTGGCCTCAGACTCACAACAGTCCTCCTGCCTCAGCTTCCTGAGTGCTGGGATTACAGGTGTGCGCTACTACACCTGGCTGAAACATGCATTTATTATTTAATGTGCTTCTCACAATAGTACTGTAGGGTATAGCAGTTATAGGTGATTAGATGAGGCAGAGAGAGGTTAAGAAATTTGCCAAAGTCACATAGCTGGCAGTAGAGTAGATAGACTCAGAATCTCATGTCAGAGTCTGCAGTTGTGGCTCACATGTGCTGCCTCCTGGCTGAATTTGTTATAATTTTGTCAGTGAATTCCCTATGTGATTGCTGAATAGGGTCTTCTTTACTTGTCCTCATTTTCCAACTGTCTCTGAAGCTACATGTGAAGTGATCTGGTGGAAGACTCATCATAATCTGCTTAGACATTCTTCAACTTTTCTCTAGAAACCTACAGCTATTCTAGAATCAGATGCCCTTACAAATGTCTTTCCTGAGTACCTCATACTTTTAATTTGCCTTTGGGGCAGTTTGCTTCTGAGACCGAAGTTGAGCAGAGGGTAGGCTTGAGGAGTTGCCCCAAGTGACAGTAATCCATTATAACAGTAGACCCCTTATCTGTATTGTCCTGTGTGGTCAGGTTAATGGTACATAA
This sequence comes from Dinomys branickii, assembly GCA_004027595.1. Classification (NCBI taxonomy): domain Eukaryota; kingdom Metazoa; phylum Chordata; class Mammalia; order Rodentia; family Dinomyidae; genus Dinomys; species Dinomys branickii. Next base: position 57,467 of record PVLD010012687.1, read on the forward strand.
TGAGCCTAGTTCATTTCCCACAGAATGCTCTGTGGAACATTTTATCTATGGTAGAGAAAGGTATAAAAAGTCCAGATTTATTATACTGGACTTTTTTTGAGTCTTGAACAAAGCTAGCGTTTATTTCAGGTTATTCAATGCTGTGTATATTGCTTATTCCAGGAGTAGTTCTAGGTGTGTTCTTTGGAGCCCTAAAACCCAATCCTCACCCTTCCCTCTTCATACCATGAAGCTGATGGCTTAACTTGCAGTCATTCAAAAAATTCAAAACATTTTGTAAATGCCGCTTATTTTTTCCTCAGGCAAGATTGGAGATGGTATTTTGCAGGTTCCAAAGATAAATAATGCCCCATATTTGCCTTCCATAATGTTCCAATTTGACCTGACAGACAAGCCAGTTGATAAGCAAGGTAAAATTTGTGTAGATATAAGACCTATCACAAGGTTGAGGCAAGATTTGAATCCTTTGAATTTGTGGCAGGAAATCAAATAAGATTGTTGGTGGGTCATTGGAAATTGAGAATTGAAGCACAGATATAAGGACGTAGAGATTTGGGAGTTGTCAGTGTATAAATGATAATTGCAGAGTTCCATTTATCTAATTTTCAAAGAGATAGGAATCAAAGAGACTCCTTAACATAAGAGAACAGAATATCTCAGTTCATAAAACCACATAAAAAGACTACTTATACAGATTCTCACTAATGTAGTTCTTATAATCCTAGCTGATCTCTGCTGTAATATGAGAATATGCCTTTTCACTATTGAATTTTTTTTTTTAATCTTTTTGAGACAGGGTCTTGCTATGCAGTTCAGGCTGGCCTTGAGCTCGTTTGTAGCCCAGGCTGACCTCGAATTCACAATGATCCTCCTGCCTCAGCCTCCTGAACGCTGGGATTACAGGCATGTGCCACCATGCCCAGCATATTGCTGAAAATTGACTAAATACTTGGCAACAAAAAAAGACACCATAGATTCCAAAAAGCAGAAATAATTCATTAGGATCTATCCCAACGTAGGAAAATTTACAACCAGAAAATAGGTAATAAATCAGAAAATAAAATTTCTTCCACCCAGAATTGTAAAACTACTAGGCAAGCTTGAGCTAAAGGGGGAAATGCAAATTAAAGTTGCATAATTTTTCCTGTATTTAATTATCACATGTTTGCAGTACATGCAGTTTACAGTCATTTTGGGGAGTGGATATATGTATGTAATAAATTTGGTTCCTTTTGTAATCCACTTTCCTTTCTCTTTCATCCCTCCTTTGATTTCCCTTTCCCCTTTTTCTTTTTTTATTTTAAAGAGAATAATAAGGAAAGAACAATAGCAAAATAACAACAGACAAAAAAAAACCGAAGCAAAAACAATAAAAATGATACAGGATTTCAAAACAAAATGATAGGAATTAACAGTGGTTATTGTATTACACATTGTTATCTTTAACCAAGTTGCTCAGATTACCAGATGTAAGAATGCAAGATTGATCAAACCATTAAAGAAAATAAAAAATAAAAACAAAAAACCATTACAAACGGTACAGAATTTCACTAGACAAGATGGTAGGAATTCACCAATGGTTGTTATATTGCATATTGTTGTCTTCAAATTAGTTGTTCAGATTATCAGATATAAGCATGCAAAACTGGTCAAAAA
>PVLD010012688.1:8428-59218 GCA_004027595.1 Dinomys branickii
TCTCTCCCTCTCTCTCTCTCTCTCTCTCTCTCCCTCCCTCCCTCCCTCCCTCTCTCTCTCTCTCTCTCTCTCTCTCTCTCTCTCTCTCTCTCTCTCTCTCCTCTCAGTTGCTGTGTTGTTTTCAGACAGAGACAGGGGCCGGTTTCCAGTCCCGTGCACCTTTGACGCCTCCTAGTCCTTGCTCAGTCTTCTGTGTCCCTCTTCCACTGGCAAGTCTCTGTCCTTTCGGGTCATTTGTTGCAGGGTGGGGTGTGATGCTGCGGTATGGTCTAGTCCTCTGTTCCTGCTGTCACCATCCAAAGCTGCTCAGTCCCAATTCTTACCCCTCTCCGGACGACGTGGGGCACTACCTTCCCATTAGCTGTTTTGCAAGTTCTGCGGCCCCTGTCACGTGCCTCCCTGCTGTAGTCTCTAACTTCCTGGGGTGAGGTGGGAGATGCCGTAGGGTGCCTTTCTGCTCCCACCGCAAGCAGCATGGGGACGGCCTGGGCTGCACAGTCCCCAGTGCAAGCTATTTAATTCTCTCTAACCACCTTTCTAGCCACAGGTCGTGGGGGAGGGGTTAGCTCTTCCATTTCCTACACACCCCTGTCGTCATTAATCTTATTCCTAGGGCTTCCAGTTAGTGCTCTGGTTCACGAAAGGAAAGGAAATAAAAGGAAAAACAACAACAACAACAACAACAACAACAACAAAAACGGAACACTGGCTGAGGCTCAGGGAGGGAGGCATTTGTGCAGACCGAGTTTGCTGCTGGACTGTAGCATCTTCTTTGCGGAGGAAGGCGGAAGAGGCAGTGGCGAGATTTCACCACATTATTTTGGTATATCCATTTATCTGCTTCTTTTGAGATTCCAAGTATGGAGGACAGTCATCCTCATCCAGCAGCCCTCTGGCGGCCAGGTAGGTTGGATGGCCATTTTATTCTTTATGTTTTGCTTGATCTGTTAGCCTCTTACCTCAGATTGATTTTAATTTCAGGGTGTATGAAAATTACTTTCTTCCAGTCACCTAGGCTTTAGTTGAATTTCTTGGAGTAGTTTTGAATGACCTCCTCTTCTACTCAGTCATGTTGTCTCCTCCTTACTTTTTTGGAAAAGGTTTTGTCACTACTAATTTCTGATCCCCAATGAATGATTAAACACATAATATTTAACATCAACATTAAAACTACCATATAAAGAACGCTTGGATAGCACTAAGGTATATGAGGTATCATATGAAAGGCAAGATAATAAAAATAGTCAAGAGTGAAATGCAAAACTCAGTAACAGACACCCACAAGCATTCACAGAAATATTCAGTTCATGTTAACAATGTTGTCATGAAGACACTATGGTTATGAGTTACATTTGTTTTCAAAGTACAGAGGGTTTGACATTTGGTCACAGCTCAAACAAAATACTTTTTACCTGTGAACTTGAAATGACATAAATCCTTGGGAATATGAATAAGTTGTATAGTTTACATTATTGCAGTCTGCATTAAAAGGAATCTATTAATTTTATTACACTCTATCAATCGTCCTAATATTAGATCTATTTCTTCTTGGTACAATCTGCCTAGCCTTTCCTTTAGTTACTATTCTGATGTAGCCTCCTCAGGGTTAGTACACCCCAGGGTTTACCTCAAAGAAGCCACTTTTAATCCTCTTCTGGAAATTGGCAGTGCAGTTGCATATAGTGGGAGACCACCCTGTAATTCATGAAGCTGTACAAAGCCGCCCAGAGCTATGTAGTGATTTCAAAACCAGCCTATACTACTTTGCAAGATTTTGTCTCAAAACAGAGAGAGAGGGAGGGATGGAGGGAGGGAAGGAGGGAGGGTGAGAAAGAGAGAGAGAGAGAAAGGAAGGAAGGAAGGAAGGAAGGAAGGAAGGAAGGAAGGAAGGAAGGAAGGAAGGAAGGAAGGAAGGAAGGAAGGAAGAGAAAAAGGAACTAGCTTGCCCATCATTCACTGGCCTGTGCCAAGGTAAATTGATTCCTCATTGACTTCTGGCAAGACTAATTTAAGTCCACCACCTATCTTCCCAAGCCTGAAAATAAATCTCTTACATATACATTTCCTTGTCAAATTAAATATGTACATATTGAGTAATCACCGTACACCTTATACTGTGTGACAGGTTGGACTGTCAAAACTAAAAGATCATGAAATAACTGTTCCTCAGCTTTTTCCAAATGGTTCTCTGAGGCTGTGAAATCTGAAAGCAACTCTACAAATCTCACTTTTAGCTTCTAATGTTGGATTCTGCTGTGCTCTGAGTGGAATGTGATCAGGTATCTTTCTCACAGAACTCATAAAATGGTTTAATAGAATTTTGCTAAGAAAAAGGACTCATACAGAGCATAGCTCCTTTCCAGAGTTCAATAGAATGTTAGTAGCCTCAAAGTACTGTATTGAGACCTGCGATTTCTATTTCATTATAAAGGAACTAAATGGCACAGAGGAACCCTCCAGAGGTCTTTGCAGTTTTTCAATGCTTGGCAGCCTTCCCCCTGGTTTCTCAGTCTTGGTTATAAGAAAGTAAGGGATAATAGAGCAGGTAGCAAACTGGTTTGTATGTTGAAATTCTTTCGTAAGGTTTTAAAAGTACTCCAGTGTCCTTCACAAAGAACCTTTGAAGACATTGCCATGCACTGGAAAAAAAATTAAATCAAATTTTATCTAAGCTGTCTTTTTTCCTCAGTAATTGGTAAGTATCATATAAAAATAGTATTGGAACGCCCCTTGATAATGTGAGGATCCCACTTTATCTAACAATTAGTTAAATGTGAAAGTAAAATTCTTCAAGATACAAGATAATGCCCGAGCAAATCTAAATAAAATTTTGAGCAAAAAATTCCATAGTAATTATAATTCATCAATATAAGATATACCACCATGTCTTTATAGCTCTGATTGCCTTTCTGGACCCAAGAAAGTGGAGATCTTGCATAAGATTATGTAATTAAAACCTGCTCCACTAAAACAAAAGACTTCTGCTTCCACCATTGGTCTGAGACCACAGAACTCTCACATTTATCCAGGTTTATATCCCCTGTGAAGGTTCCTTTCCGTAGCAGCTCTAGCCCAGTAATGCCCAATAAAAATGTAATGTGAACTACAAGTTTAACCATAACTAGTAGCTACCTGGAGAAATGTAAAACCAACAGTTGAAATTAATGTTAACACACAGATTAGATTACAAATATATTCATATTAAGATAAATATAGCCAATACAATTAATATAAAATATTGATATGTTTTATATAATTCTATACTAGCTATTCAAAGTCTTACATGTATTTATACTTATAGCACAACTCCAATGCACCAGCACCACATCAAGTAGTGCCTAAGAGCTCCAGAAATGTGGCTGTTACTCAGTTTGATAGTTCAACTCTACTCCTTCTTTTCAGCTGCCTGCTTGACGTTGCCACCTGAATGATGCATGCACACAACAGGTGAAATGTGTTTGAGACTTGTGTACATTCATACTTCAAATTGCTTGCTTATTCATATGCAGACGCCTGCCTTCCACTGTAATCACCTTCATGGAGAATGGTCGTGCAGCTCACCCTATATCCACGCAGCACTACCTGTTGATCCTGGCTTAATCCTATCAATGGCTGAGGCTCACAGGGATCACAAGACCAAAGAGACAGAGCCATCTTTCTGAGGCAAGGTGACATTTTGACGGTAACTAAAATCTTCTGAGAATTTTTTGGTTCAGAGCTCACCATGACAGGACTTGCCGTGGTTGGTTATTACCTGATTCCTCCTACTCTCCCAGGGGCAGTGTTGATAATCTTTTGAACCAGTTCACAGCTTTCATTAATCTCTCTCAACAACTCAGGGCTTGAATATATCAGCTTTTTTTATTTTTCCCAACTTATAGCTATATAATTCAAGATATTTTATTTTAAATTAAATTTTATACATTTTGGACAAAATATTTTATGATATGTATATCACAAGAACATTATGCTACATGAAAACAAATAAACTGATGGTTTGGTTGACTTGTGTGAGTGTATAGGGAGTGCTGGAAAAGTGTTCTGCTAGTAAATGTCCAGTGTGTATAATGTCATGAAATATAAATGTAATCATCATTCTCCATTACAGTATCCGGGTCTCTTCATGCTATTCACTGGGACTTTGTACCCTTTACTATCATCTCCCTTCCCCCCAAACCACTGGCACTCAATTATTTATGTGCCTCTCCAAAGTACTCAAATCGTTCAGATTTCACATATAAGAATGGTAGCTCTTAAAAAGATAACAAGTCTTGGCAGGGTTGTATAAAAAATCAAAAATAATTGCACACTGTCGTGGGGATTTGAATTGGTATGGATATTATGAAAAACAGTAGGGAACATGGAATTTGCTAAGAAGAGGGAAAATATAATATGACCCAGGAATTCTCTTTATGTGTTGTTAGGGCTCATGGCTAGATGTTTCCCCAAAGCCTCCTGTGATCCCAGCTGGGGTTTCTCAGGGGTGGCTGGGTCTAGGGTGTGTACTGCTGCAACCAAGCGTGTGATCCTGGGCTTGATTCATGGTGTGATGCTAGGATTGAAGAAGTGAATGCTACCTGCTCTAAGCGCAGGGGCCCTGGATAAAATATAAGAGACAAAAAGAGGCTGCTTTTGTGGCTTGTCGTGTGTCTTCTGCTGCCTGCTGCCTTGGGCTCCTTGTCTGCTTGCCATCGACTGTTTCTTTTCTGCGCTGCTGCTCCGCCAGGCTACCCTGCCTTGGAGCCAACTGATTATGGACTGAAAACTACAAACTATGATGCAAGAAACCTTTTCTCCTTTAACTTTGGGTGTTGGGCATTTTGCCCCAGCAACAAGGACAAGTAACTATGTGCTGTGTGACCAAAGGAAATGAAATCAGCACCTCAAAGAGATACCTGTGGTTCTTTATTTACTGCAGCATTACTCCTGATAGGATTATTCCCAACAATCAAAACACCTAGCATATAACAGGGCTCAATGTCATAGCACGATACACAGAAGGTGAAACACGCAAGTGCATGTGTGCATGTGCAAACACACATACACACTCACTCACACACATCAGAAGCACTACAGAGATAGGCAAAGGGAAAATTCAGGCAACCAATCAGAGTGTAAAGTGTTTTTTCTATTCTTATCCAGACAAAAGCTGCTCAAGCAGCATGAATTAGCTATAAATTCCAGCGTTTTACTCATAAGGCATATAACATTGGGAGGAAATTGTCTAATCTCTCTAATTTCAGTCTTCTTTTTGTAAGATAAGAATAAAATGGTAATAAATAAATATGCAACATATTACTAATATTAATAATGTACAGACAATATCTATTACAGTTTAGCAAATCATTAAGTGCCATATATCATCATTATAATTGCCATTTGGAGACAATATTATTAAATACTATTATAGGATCCATGACATTTAAGACAATGACCTGGACTACTCTGTCTTTCTGGTTCTTTAAAGTTTACACAAAAGACATTTATCTTGCGATTCATCTACCTACTTATTTTGACAGTTGCAATCATCTTTATTTTCAAGGGCTGTCTATGTTTTCTAAAATCAGATACCATACCCTGCATCCAACATGGCTCATGGCACTCTGGTGATTATGTGTTTAAATTTGCTGACCAATGGAATTCAATCCTGGGGACAGAAGACGAACAAAAGACAGCTTTGATTTGCCTGGAAGAATTTCATCAGTCAGAGGCAGTGCTCCAAAGCAGGTGGAGGAAACATATTTAGTTCCACTGAGAGATGAAACGATGAATAACAGTGATTACCTGAAGGGACTTATGTTATTAGAACAGATGATTGCTGTTGGCCTGACCTTCGAAGGATGTGAACACTGAACCCTCTGGATACATAATCAATGAGGAATTGTAGCTTAAAATTGTTCCTGGGTAAATATCAATTCTTCCCTCCCATACTCTTCTGGTAGGTTTCACATACAGAGATATGAGAGGAAAAGGCCCTGAAAATATCCCTACCGTGATCAGCCAATCATTTCACAACAACTGTACATAATTAAACATATCTTGAGAATTGATTCAAAGGTCGGATGCTTTGTGCTTTATATAAGGATTTCAAGGTACCCTGGTTATGGTCTGTGTAAGTCAGAACAGAACTGGGAAACACATCAGGCAGGTAGAAAGACTACAATGTCTACTTACAGTGACATGGTCAGATGTGGGGAAAGAGAAACAGAAGTACCAACTATCAGGAGAAAAAGGCATTTCTTGTAGTAACGAATGCAGTGGTGAAGACTGAAAGTTCTCTACAGGCATGGAAATAATAACATAATCATCTGAGGGGCGGTGACCTTTGAAAACAAAGCTAAGAATTAGAATATTTCCCAAGAAATTTCACTGAACTAGAGATTTGCTAATTATATCACCTTCATGTGCACATGGATGTGCTGATGTGGAGAACTAAGAGAAGAGGTGTAATTAGCATTTCTCTCACCCTACATTGCTTTCTCATAATGAGAATGTTGTTATTGGGAATCATTATACCTAGACTCTCATACTGAGAAACAGCAAAATCAAGTGTATTATTGTGGACCTCTTATTAGATCATTTATAATAATTGTAATTTTCCTTTGAAAGCCTTAATTTTAAACTTTATACATACATACATTTATTTTTGTGTAAAAATACCCACCACTGATTTAATATTATGATTTTTCTATATTCCTCATCATACCAGAAATCCCCCTTTAACCACTCATTTATATTAATAGAATGGACATACATTTTTCCCTGAGTATTTGTCGGTCTGAAAGACATTAACGGAACAATGATAACTTCTGAGGCAGACATATAAGTCCATGAACGCTACAAAGCTACTAAGGAGCAATGGCAAAATAAAAACTCATTGTTGAATGAGGTTTTGAACTCTCAGTTCTCAGAAATATTAAGGAAGTACTTCTAGTGTATCTGAGAAACGTTTTTAAGTCACATTGGCTGTATAAGGTACTCTGATCCCTAATGACTTTTGGCACTCTTCCAATGGTTGAGAATTCTTCATATCAAACCTTTAATCTGAATGCTTAAAATTTTTTCCCAAAGCTTTTTCTCTTATGTAACATTTATTAAATATAAGTTGTACCAACTAGAAAATCACTTCAATTGCACTACCAGGAATAAGTCAGACAAGAAGACAGCTATAAATGAAATGATATATTAACAACAGAATAATTAACAATGTGATCATTATTCCAATTTTTTCTTGATATTATTTATAATTCTTTTCAATATTAATTAGCAGCTATTTACTCCATAATTATCATCAGTTGTTTCACTGATGTTTATATCTTTAGCAATAAGAACATTTTGGTTAATTGCATACTTTTATGAAAGAGGATATCAAATAATGAATCAGGAAATATAATTAATAAATATTTGAAGAGATACAATTCTAAACATGTTTCTGTCCCAGAGTAAGATTGTAAGTAAAGATGACTGTAGTCCAGGCTATAGTGTTAAGTGGTGTATCATGTAGTTCTGGAGATACAGTAGCCACGTACAGTTGTAACAAGCATTGACTCATAGTGAGTTAAACAAAACCTTTGTTTGTGAGTGTTCAAAAGAGCAAAAGTTACCTTTCTGCCCTTTTACCCTAGAGTAATCAAATAATGTTTCTTGAGGGAAGTGGTATTCGTTTACCACTTGCACAGTGTGAAATCTGTCCTATGGACTAATGCAAAGGAAACAGTTTTTGTGAGAAGTAAAAATGCCATGATTTGCTTTGTGCAGGATAGAGAGTTGACATTTACTGAATGCTTTCATTAAGCTAAATGCTATTTGGGGGCCTGTATTAGCTTTATATTGGTGTATAGCAAATTATTATGTTTGAAGCTTAAAACTGCACAAACTGATTAATTCATAGCTCTTTACTTCAAAAATGCAACTAATTGGGTTAGATGTTTTCTCAGGATATCACAGGGAAGAAATCAAAATGGTGACTCACTTAAGTGCTGATTTGTAGTCACTAGGAAGAATCTCGTTCAGGTACTGGCAGAGTTGAGACTGTCGCATTGGTAGTCCTGAAGCACCTGTTTTCTTTCTGGCTGACAGCCAAGAATCACTCAAAATTCAAAATACCCACAGGGAATTTAGTAGTTAAGTCTTAAATCTCCAATTTTTTGACCTGTAAAATATGTCTTCCTTTTCTGTTTCATTTTTCTGCCATCAGACAAAGAACATCTTCTTTGTAAAGAAGAAATCTTCTTTTTCAAAACTTATATGATTAGGCAAGACCTATTTGGAAAATTATTGCATTTTATAGGTTTACTGTGCCATATGCATTATTATTTGATAACCATCACCTTTACAAGTGATCAGAATTAGAATGTAGCAGTTTGAGATGTACTAGAAATTCTGCCTATCATAAACCTTCTATATAAATTGTGCCATCCAATATTTAAAGACTGTGGTGAGCTAAGTATCTCACTGATATTTTATTTTAAAAATTAATAAATAATCAAGTGTGGCCTGATGTGCGATATATATATCATATATATATTTTCCAGAATACATATATATTTGTATAAATATATGTAAAATTTTTGTATAAATCTAGTGCAATTTTTCATATCTTGAACAACTGTCTCACAAATGCACTGAAAAATCATCCCATTGATATTATTGTGAACTTCAATAAAATATTAAATTTAGAACTTCCAAATGCTGTAATCTGAGTAATTTAGAAGTTCTTAAAGTAAGAATAACTATTCTGGCCTTAGTTTTCACTGTGTTAAGGAAATCTAGTCACCCATGTATTTTTTGTGTGTCTATAATTCTTTGTATCCTTCAGAGAAATTCACATGTGTTTGCACTGTATGCTCACAACCACCACAAAGTTTTCTGCCATCGTGTGTATCCCTGGATCAAAAATCAGAGAAAAAACTGTTAGGTAACTCACACAAAACCAAAAGCTCATGGGTGGCAAGTTGGAACAACTCTAGTAAATATATTTTACGTTAATTCTAATTTTTCTTCTTTCAAATTTTCAACCTGCATGGCCATTCATTTGTTGGTTTTTTATAACCAACTTTAATCTGCCAGTCTTTCTGGATCCCAGAAAAAGAAAATTGTTCTTTCTTCTGACAAGATGGCATGTCGCCATTACAACACCCTCTAATAAATAAACACATCTATTCAATGCCACAACAAATTAGAAAGTACTTATTTCTGTTCAGTGAGCTCGAGGAAATCGATAATCGCTGGGGAGTTGCCACTGTAATTCATTAGCACCCTTCACTGGGCCTCAGTAACGAGCTCGGAGATGGAGCCAGAGCCTGGGTTTGCTGAGTGGAGAAAGGTAGGATCAACCATCTCAACTCAAGTGCAAACAGTGTCTGCATTACAGCCTTTTACACTTCAAAGTGCTGAAGTTCCCGCAAGAAATGATTTCAGTCACCTACCAATTTTCAGGATAAACCCTGCACTTTTTAAGAAATGCTCAAAATTAATACTGAAAGATATCCTAGCAATGCTGTTCTCTAAACTACTGTGATATTCTAGTTCGGATGGTTCCCTGCTTGTACGTCATTGATTACAAGTCAGGGTCCCCTGACACATCTGTCTCACTGCTCTCCGTGTCCTTGTGGAAATCTCCTTCCATCCTCCCTTAAACTTGGAAGCTCCGAGGCTCGTTCCTTGTGACGTTGCCTTCTCTATATCTAACTCACACTCCTTGCAGTATTACTGAAGATAGCATGTAAGTGGCCACAGTCCCTAACTTATGAGTTTGTTCTGATTGTTGTCTGTACTACTGACTCTTATGCTTAGCTAGACCTGGCAACTACGTCCATTTCTCCAAAGGATATGTAAATCTGGACATGAACGGAAATGACTTTCCCCTCACCCCCGCAAGGCTGCCCAGTTCAACCGTCTTAGTTATGGCAACCCCACCCTTCAGTTGCTCTGTCCCTGAACCCTGAAATCATAAAACCTTTTCCCTTTTCTTTTGTATTCAGCTTCTTTCAGGAACTTTTACTTTTATACTACTTGCCTATCACAGTCTTCGCTCCTACTTTTCTAATCAAAGGTAATACTATTTTTAACTAAATTAAAGCAAAACATAATAATAATACTGAAAGTTCCCCTGTTTCAAATTGACTATTTCCCACTCAATCTTTTCTTCAAACAGCAGAAAGCATAATCTTTTAAAAAATAAAGCAAGCCATGTGTGGGGGTGCACGCATATAATCTCAACATTTGGAAGGCTGAGGCAGGAGGATAGCTGTGAGCCGAGGCCAGCTTGGGCTACATTGTGAGTTCGAAGCTAGCCTGAACTACACAATGAGACCCTGTCTCAAAAAAGAAAAAAAGACCACTAAAATATAAATCAAGAAATATAACTACTATGGTGAAAGTCTTGCAATTTTTTTATGAAGAATAAAACCAAGTCCTTGAAGTGGCTGTCAAAGGTCTGCAGGCGGCAGACTGCCGTTTACAGCTATCTCACTGCTCCTCGTCCCCTGGTCATCCCAGGTTGACCACAGGTTTTGAGGTGTTTCACTGGCCACTCCCTCTATCAACAATGTGCTTTTTAAGAACTTCCCTTCTTCAGTTCCTTTAAATGTTTATTCCATTTCTACCTATTCACCTTTTTCTTCTTTCAGCTTTTTACTCTATAAACTGCACTTTTTAGCTCAATTTTCCTATAGTGTATATCACTGTTTGAGCTATCACAAAATTGGCCGGCTCACTGTGATTATCAGCTACTATTTTCATTCTCTGCTAGAATGTAAACTCCAGGAAGAACCAAATCGCTGCTTTATCCCCTGTTGCACAGCAGCCACTTAAACTGGTTTGTAACAAACACTCGGGAATGTGTTAAATAAATAACTGCCCTAAAGTAATTCATCCTTTGAACTGACACCATGTCTAGTTAGTCTGAGACACTATATCATTTTCTCTACATGCCTATTTATAATACACTGACTTGCATATATATTATTTTATTCTAGTATTTTTAAATTAAATTTCTCTTTGCATCATTAACTTGAGTAAATTAAAATTGGTTTAATGATCACACATACATATAGTTGCTCATAGCACCAAATCCAACACACACAACACCCATTTCACATAATTTAATCAGGAAGAATCATTTTAGCAATGATTAAATAGTAGTAAATACATAAAAAAGGAGATTGATACTTGTAAAATAGGAAGAGGAGCAATCTAGGACTAGAAATTGTGATATGCAAAGAAAAAAATTCATAAAATAAAATTAGCATGTTAAAATTATTATTGGTGAGAAATGACATGATCTTTTAGGTTAGTTACTACATAGGAATGTAAGATAAAATATGTTTACCCCACTTCCAGTTTATAGGATATTCAAAATGTCCTATAATATAATGTATTTTCTTAGAAATATATGAACTTCATATCTGTTTGAACATGCATCTTGAGAAACAATATCTGTGCTTTTTGGGTCATATGAGTAGAAAACTGATCTTAACTGACTTGTGAAATGTGACTTCTCCACAAATTTTCAGTGACTTCTTCAAAACTTGGAAGCTTTTGATTAAATTAAAATATTTTTGGTAATATAGTACAGAAATTTCATATCCAAGAAATAGCAATACAAATAGACACAGTCACATGAACATAGAATTCTAGAAAGTGGTAAAGCCTACAAAGATATTAAGCAATTTGGTGATGAACAAATTTAAGAAATGAACTGCAGATTTTCAGGCTCTAGTGTTAGAGTTTTAAAAAGTGCTCATTTAGGTATTAAGGGACTGGATGATATCTGGATTAAATATATACTAGTTAGGTTTATATTTTGCTTTTTTATATATTTTACTTGTCTAACCTACCAGTCTTACAATTAAAATAATATCTTTAACTGAAGTGATTATTGAAGATTTCTAGGCTCTGTTCTCATTACAATTGAGATTTTATATGAAGAAATATCTACATCATTAGTTATGTAGTTTTTCTCTGTTATCATTAGAAAAGTTTTACTCTTATAAGCCAAGTAATTCAATACTCCACTTTCTTTTGCAGAATTATAATAAAAAGTTATTTCCTCAACCTGAAAACAACTGGACTATGTGCAATGAAACTCAGATGGGTAAAAATTTCAAAAGACCACCAGAGGGCAAGTCAGGGAAATTAAAGTTTTGGACCATTTCAGCACCATCCAGCCAGATACGAGGCAATGACTAAGATTTAAAATAACAAATTTTAAGTTAAAAATGTGGGTAAGGTCTTAGACAAATGACAATGCCTGGGTGAAGCAGAAAAAGAAGAGCAATCAGAAGGTCCCTTAGTGTTAGGACTGAAAAGCTGTCCAAGTATTTTCCAAAGACAGTAACTCTAATATAATTATTAACAAATGTCAATGAAGCTTCACTAATAGCCAGTGCATATTAAATACTAGTTGCAATGATAAGTTCACATATTATTTGCCTGGGGAAATATTTAAAGTATTAATTGGGTTTAAATTATCTGGAATTCAAATGTGTTCATTGTACTATTCTCTTTTTTACTTTTTACCATGGAGGCTATAATAATTTTCACTTAAAAACACTACTTTGCAATGATACATTCTGCTTTTTCTCAAGGTAAAAAATTGTTTATGAACAAATCTGTAGCCTTACTTTTTTGAAGAAATATTTATTATACATTAACTTGTATATGGTACTGCATTACTACATTCACTCTTTGTAAACATTTCAAAAAATTGATGTTAAATTTGTTGAAACAACATCCTGTGCTTATGATTATTTAAAATACTATGTAAAATAATTTTCAGGAATTTCTGAATTGACTATAAGGAAATATATCCTATTAGAGGTTAATAGTAATTATCTAAAATCTAAACTCATAGTTAAAATGTACCAAACAACATGAAGTACAATTTGCTAAATTCTAATAATTCTTTGTTAAATGATTTATGTAGTTCCCTATAGCAATTAAATTAAATACATGCCTTAAAATAATTCCCTAAAACATATTTGTTTCTACCAATAATGAAAGGCTTAATTTCAGACCTAATTTTTTCTGGAATTTTTCCATTCAGTTTTTCAAAAGGATCTGAATTAATGAGTCACTTTTATGACAAGACTCTGAAAGAAACATTAAAATGATGAATGTATTGCAAACTTCGGAGAGAGCTAGTGTCATAAAAAGAACTTAATACTTACTCTTAATAATAAATAATTCTCTCAACTGCTGAATTTTCAGTTCAATACCTTCTTAGGAAGATGTCAGAATGAAGCATTAAAGGTTGCTCAGTTCCATCAGAATGGGCTGGAGGAGCAGGTTCCAGGGTAAAGGACCACAGCAATCAATAAAGCTCTGCGGGTGACTCCACAGAGAGCAGAAAGGAATCTATTGTGAGATAATGGTCACTTGTTTGTTTATTTGTGTCCTTTTCCACAACTAAAGAAGATATGATTTTCACTAACATAAAAGCGAGTAAGAGGTAGTTTAGAAAGCTTAAGTGACTACAAAATAAGGCAAAGAAAATTGGCTGACCTAAGATTAAATCCCAGATCTGTCTGAGGCAGCTACCCAAAGCTAGCATCCCCTGCCAGCTGCTTGGACGTGACCATCCTGACCCATCTCCGATGCCCTAGGTCACAGATGGCCATGTTGGCCCTCAGAACCCTGTTTAGCAAGCTCCCTAGGAACTGTTATGCACAAGATAGTTTTTGAAAAGTAGCACCCTCTGTGGTAAAATATGACTCAAACTCAGGCCTTACCTACCATTTTAAAAATATTTGTTCTGTGAAAATTACTGAAAGGAACGTATTATTTTATCATCTTTTAGACAGATAAAGAAAAACTTGCAGGTAGTTTTCATAAGAACATTGAAAAGAACATTCTATCCAACCAAATAATTATAAAATATAAAACATAGAAATGTGTTATTAACATCAGTCATAATTACTGTAATTATTTTTGTATCATCATATTTATTCACAATGTAAAACTCTTTTAAAAAAGGAGAAGCCACCCTCTCCCTATCTTATTCTTTCATCTTCTCATCCTATTTTAGTAGAACATAAGGAAAGAAAATCATGCATTCTTAGTAGTCGTTCTTGACCATAGTAGTAACTGGTGTCCTTCTATCAGATGTGTAGCATTTGAAGCTCTGCATCCTCATCTTTAGAAACAAAAATAATTAACTTTGTTAGGTCATTCAGACCAATACTGAAATGCAATTGTACTTTTCTGGAAAGAACAAGATTTTTGGATCCTCATGAAAGTTTTATTAATAAAGGTAAATGCTGGATTAAAATTTAAACTCATCATTCATAGCTAATTTAACAGCAAGTTGTAGACGGTTTTAGAAACTCAACATCAAGCATTGAGAAATGTCATCTGTCAAAGGTGAAATGACATTTGAGAAACGGGAGTGCCCATTCCTTCAGTCCTACTTCTTTTTTCAGTGTAACGTGAGCCACTAGGAATGTGTGTGTGGATGCGGTGCATGGATGATGCATAAACACGTGTCTTTCGAAATTTTGAAGTAAGGATAATTATGAAATAGAGCCTCCCTCCCCTTCTCCCTCTCCCTGTCCCTCTCCTTCTCCCGGTCCCCGTCCCCCTTCCCCTCCCCCTCCCCCTCTTCCTTTCTTTCTGTACAAGGGTACATGGGACTGAACCCAGGGCCTTCACGCTGAGTGCCATCCCCAGCGTTTTTATGTTTCATTTTGAGGGAGAATCTCTGCAATTTCCCAAGACTGAGCTTGAACTTCTGATCCTCTTGCCTCAGCCTCTGAGAGTGCTAAGATTACAGGGCTGTGCTGCCATGCCTAGCTCGGTCCCATATTTTGAAGCCTGACATAGTGTAATTGCTTCCTCTTTTTTTGATGCCAAGTTTTATATTCATCCCTTCTCCACCTCAACATTTTTCCAATCAGCTAATGTATTCGATCCATCTTGTTTTAACACATAAATAGAAAAAGCACACAGGTGTAGGCACAAACTTTGCATGACCACCTGAAATTAATTGAGAGGCAAACATATAAAATATTTTGGTACAAACTGTTTGGAAATCAGGCAAAGCTCTTCCTGCTCTCCCATCTCTTTTTATAAATCTGTGTGTGTGTATGTGTGTGTGTGTCTGTGTTTCTGTCTCTCCCTGTGTCTCTGTGTCTCTGTGTCACACACACACACACACACATGACTTACATAAATCTAAGAGGCCATTTCTGGCCCTGTGACTGAAAGTCTGGTCTTTTATGTCTGAATTTAGATAGTCTCCACTCTTACTATGAAAGAGAATAGTATATTTGTAAAAACCAGATACTGGAGGCAAAGCATTGCTTTTTAATCCTGTTGCATTACTTAAACACTAAATGAAATTTTAGAAAGTTAATTATTCTCTCTGCAGCTCAATTTAATGATCTATAAAATGGGTTTTAAAACAGTACTTAATTCTAAAAATAAGTATTTTATGAGTCATTTAAACCTTTCCTTAAAGGAATTTCTAGCACAGGGCAAGTATTAAAGGCATCTGTCACTTACAAATAAAATACAAATGGGAGATATAGATAAATACATAGATACATAGATAGATAGATAGATTTCATAACAATATATCTGTGTGGCAGGGAAATCTGCCCAATTAAAGTAACATTTCCTGTAATCAGTGTTCTATTTCTTTCCAGATTGATCAGATCAACTTTTAAAACAGTTCTCATCCAGCATCTTGTTTCTAGTTAAAAATTTCTAGAGCACATGGTTTCTAAATGCCAGAAGAAACAACTGAATCTAGCAGTGTCAGCTCCGTTTCCAAATCCTCTGAGAGCATCAAAAAGAAAATAAAAACAAGATCCTCGTGAGGCAGTGGGATAACTGGTATGATGTGAGATAGCGGAACATACACGACATAAAACCAGGCAAACTACCACATTTAGGCCAACAGACAGGAAGTGCCATGTCCTTGTGAATAAAAATCTATAGCCTAGTGCAACAGAACTGCAACTTGGTACCAAATCAAAGGCACAAAAGCTGAGCTTGTATGTGTGTGTGTGTGTGTGTGTGTACATATTTGTGTGCATAATTGTATGTTAGAAGTTCATAATGAGCAACACTCAACTATTTAAAGGTGATGATAATGAAAATGTTACATTAGTTAAAATAATAAACGAACATGAGAAAATAGACAAATTTAAGCAATACAGAAAAGAAAGCAGCTTAGATTCAAATTACATATTTCTAAAAAATTTATGTATCAATTCTCAAAAGGTTATTGAACTTCTTAAAAATAGAACTACGGTATAATAAAATTCTTACAAAAATTAACCACTTGATTATTTACAAGGTCATACTGAAAACTGAGGTACTTCTGATAAGGGTTTGGTTTTACAAGACTTCCGGAAACATTTAAATTTCAGTGAAAATTTTAACAGTAATTACACATTGCATTCCCAATTCTACATCAAGAAACTTCTTTTTACAAACTAATTGCCAGGAAAGTGTACACTTACAGCTAGGTTTATTGCAGGTTAGTTACAAGTGTAAAAACAAAATAAAACAAAATCCGCATGTCAATACTAGACTAATTATTAAATTAATTCTACTGCAGCTACAAAATAAAATCAATTCAACTTTATATTTTAAAATACTCAATGGCTTGGAAAATGTGTATTGATGTAATGATAGGTAAAATGAAGTATATCAAAATAAGAATGTAAGAATGTGTTTTAATTTTTGCTACATAGATGAAGTAGTCACGTCAGTGATCACAGGTGATTTTTCATTATCAACCACTTTATGAAATATAGCCACTAGTGTCTTAATGGACAAGAAATATTCCAAAATGGATATAAAATCCCCTCAGAATGTATTTACTGGGTTTTGTTAAAAACAAATATCTATACATGAAAATATAATTTATCAAAAACACAAAGTTTACCATCATTGTATAAAGTGCTATTTTTAATTCTTTTGCATTGTTTCTTTGGTGTGAGAAACGAAATATGTAAGTAAAGACTGAACTGTGTATTAAATATTACAAATAGGAAGAAACCGCTCAAATGGAAAGGGGGCTGGATACACCGGGGAGGCCAGGGAACGGGAACAAGGGTGAGAAAAAGGGGAAAATGTAAACAAAAGGTTTGCAAACAAGGAGGGTAAGAGGGCTTGATGGGAGAGGAGGGGATGGGGAAAAAAGAATTAAAGCATATCATGTGCATCACAAATTCCCTATGATGCACGTGACTATTACGTATATCTAAAATGTACCAATAAGCTTTTTCTTTTGTCTTTTTGAGACAGGGCCTCGCTATGCAGTTCAGGCTGGGCGCCAGTTCACTTTGTAGCCCAGGCTGGTCTCAAACTCTCAATGACTTTCCCGCCTCAGCCACCTGAGTGCTGGGATTACGGGGGTGTGCTGCCATGCCCAGCTGTACCAATACATTTAATTAATTTTAAAAAACTAAAAAAGAAAGAATGTTTTTGAAAAATATATTCTGGATCATAATTCTTTTTAGATTATAGGTATTAAAAATAACTTTCATAGTTTATGATTTTTTATTCCTCTCTGCTGGTATCCTTTGAATAAGTGAATTCTTAATTACGATGTAGTTAAATTTGTTATTCTTCTTTGTTTATATTTCTTACGTCTTGGTTACTTTTCTCTCCTTGCTGAGACAAAATATGTGACACTCACAATTAAGGAGAGACAGGTTTATTCAGCTCACAGTTTGCGGAGGTTTCAGTCCATACTCAGCTGGCTCCAAGGCAGAGAGGCACATGGCAGAGGGAAACAGTTCATGGTGGCAGAAAACACCAAAAGCAGCAAGAGCAAAGAGGGAGAAGCCGCAACAAAGGAGCCTCTTTCCCTCCCTTACATTGTACGCAGGCTCCCTGCCTCAGGGCAGGTGTAGCACTCAGACCCACAATTCCAGAATGGGATCATGAGTCAATCAAAGACCACGGAAGCCCGCCCCATGACTGAATGAGGCTTTACAGGGACATCTAGACACAAATCATAACATCTTATTAAAGATTCATACTTTTGAGGTCTTATTTAAGAAATCTTGCTAGACATAGTGGCACATGCTTTAATCCCGGCTATTCAAGAGATTTAGCCAGAAGGATCTTGAGTTGAAGGCGGAGCTGGAAATTTAGCACGCCCCTGTCTTAAAAAAGAGAGATAGGAAAGGTAAATCCTTCTTCATCTGAAGGTCATAAAATTATCTTTAATGCTCTTTTAAAAGTTTTACCATTTTGTTATTTTTTCTTAGTTTTTAAGCCACTAAAATTGTTATTTATATTCTGAGGTGAGGATACAATTTCATTTTTCCACTGGGATAATTTGTTGTTCCCACATAATAATATTAAATAATCAATTGTCCACCACTAATGGGCTAAGCATTTTCTGTTCCAAATCAAAGGTTTGTGTATCACTGGCTGGTTCTATCTCTCCAAATTTTTTCCAAATATGGTACAAGAGCACATTAACAACTACTAAAGCTTTATACCAAGTCTTTATATGCTGGATGGAAATTAATAATCCTTCCCTGTACCTGTTAGGGCAAGTCTTCCATCTTGTTCTGGTTTTCTTCCCAAAGAGCATTTAGTTTTTGTTTTGTTTTGTTTTGGTTTGGTTTTTTTAGCAATTGCCCTTTAAATCCATGTTAAACTAAATATGTTGACTTCCATCAATAATCTTACATGGATTTGGATTGGAATTTTGCTGAATGTAAGTTTGTAAACAACTATTATTTTGATTGTATTGTCTTTCTAGTCAAGACAATGACATCCATATCAGCATCTATTCAGATAGTTCACATTTCAAACAAAGTTTTATCATTATTTTCTTTGAAATGTATGATCTTTATGGCTGGGGATATATCTCAGAGGCATACCTGCCTGGCAAAAGTGAGGGCCTGAGTTTGATTCCTCATACCAAAAAAAAAAAAAAGCATGCTTTTTAGAATTTAAAGGTATTTAAATTTGATTCTATTTCTAATATATGTGAAAAAATCCACTTACCTCAAAAAATCTTTCTTTTAAAATATGACAAAAGCATATTGTTTGTGTTAACAAATTTTGTCCATTATTTAATAAAGAAACTTTATATTAATAAAATGCTTCAACATAATAGACTAGTTTTCAACAAATACATTTCTCTTTTTCTCCTGTGTGTTTGCATGGCCTTTAGTCCTTGTAGCCTGCAATTCTTTGGATCCCTATTTCTGTGGATTTAATTGAGTTAATCTGCACACAACAACCTGCAGAGAGGCACAGGTACGCAGTTTGTGAAAACCCTCAAAGGAGTAGTGACAGTGGATGCTCTATTTGAACAGATTTCAGATATCAGCAGGAAGAGACCATGGCACACACTGCCAAGGACTTGTGAGCTGTGGCTTCATGGCCAAGCTTCTCCACACCATGGTCTCCCCCTCTGGATCAGAGTAAGTGTTACGTGCACTAGATTTTCAAAACATTTCCCTAGTACCGGTAGTCAGTGTCTAGTAATGAGGAATTAAACTGCTCACTTTAGACTCGTCCCCAGGATGAGAGTTTCCGAGGAAGAGATCTCTCTGCTGGCAAAGGTGAAGGTTCCCTTGCAGTGTGAAGGGGAGCCCCAATCTTTGATGAAGATCCTTTCAAACTCACACTTTTTCGTTCCATTTATTCCCCTGCATTTTACAAGGTGAAGATAAGTGAAATAAAACATTTTGACTGAGGTTCTCACCTTGGTATCTTTCAAATAAGATAGACCGACTTGAAAATAAGGATGAAAACACAACGAGGATTCATACACAAAATTCTGTCGATGCAGGGAAACATGTGATCTGGCTGGGAAAAGCAAAAATACGAGATAAGGAGGTGAAATATTGCTACAGAGATAACTTGGGGTCTTGAGCTTCAAAACCGAGCATGATAAAGGCTGTGAAATATTGCGATTGCATTCTTCCCCTTCCCCCGCCTTCTGCACTGAAGGAGAGATAATGCCTCAAACAAGAGCACTGCTAACACTTCAAAACATCCAATTTGTGAACAGTGTTCAAATGTCTGGGAATACGCGTTTATAATCTTAACAACCTAGTTGCACTAAACTTGGAGGAAACTGCCACTGATTTTCAAATATCAGAGGGTGTCACACCTTGAGGACAAAATTAACATCAGGAAGAAGGGAAATTTTTCTGAAAAATTGAAGAAAGGAAGATAAAGTATATACATATTATACATATACACACAAATATTCCTATTCCTCAGACAGAAAGGGTTCGCTCGCTGGCATGAGGGCAAAATATCTATGGTATAATCTTTGTGCCTTTTGTTGCTCTTTATTAAACACTGAAGGGTGCAGAAAAGGCCTGATGAAAAAGGATGGGAATGGGAAGAGGAAAGACCTCAAAAGGAAAATTTTAATGAGCATATTTCAGATATAAATTGTGCATCTCACATGCCCAGATCTGTTTTCTCAAAATATGAAGTTAAAATATTTAATTGAATTTCAAACACCTTTTTACAGTACCATTAATGTCCTAAAGCTTTTATTTCCTCATCTGCAAAATGATAATGGCAGTTATCGCAGTTGCTATGAAGATTAATGAGAAAACCCATAAAAGCTGTAGCAGAGTTCTTGGCTCAGCGCAGGTGTTTGTTAAGTGTCAGCTCTGCTACTATTAATGTCTCAACAACCACCACAATTACTCCAGGATCAGCTACAATAACATTAATGATAATAATATGTTTGTTTGTTTCTTTTTAATGGCAATCAATTTGTCTATAGCCTCTTAATAGAACTATCCGGTTGCTTGACAATTTGCCTAGAAAATCCTAAATGCAATATTTTAAAACATTTATCCTTACTTTTATTTAATTTTAACAGCCTATATCATTCAATCTCCCCAAAATGCTAAGAGAAGACACATGCCAATCATCTTCATTTTCATGTTTCTGTGTGTTTGTTTATTTTTTAACATTTCTAGAAATTAAGTGACACAGTAAGCTCTTGAAGCATCTTTTGGTACACAAAGAAAAAGCCAATCATTTTAACTGTGATTGAATGGCTCACTCACATGTGAAAAAAAAAGTCAAACTAATAAATGTATGATATGATGTATGTTGAGTTTTTCAACATAAAAAACAGTTATTAATTCCATTGCCTTTGCCGTTTGGACTCATTGGAGCACTCGCTCTGTGTGAAGCTCTTGGTCACACGTGCTAGACACATGCTGACGGGCTGATAAATGGAAATGCAGCATCTATGAGAGGGAGACACTGGAGTGTGGCCCTAGAAAGTATGCTGGAGCTAGCTTAAGCAAAACCTGGAGGAAGGAACGGCAGGCTGAAACAACAACCAACTTTTATTTCCTAGGAAATCTATTAAGAAAGCAAAACGTCACAATCCTTTTCCTTTCTTACAATTTTTTTCACTTTCCTCGATATCAGCTCAATGCTCCAATGCCGCAGTGGATCTCTCTGCGCTCATGGCTATGAATGAGCAGCCCACAGCTCTCAGGGTTACGGTTTATAATTCCAGCTGCACAGAGACTCACAGCATGTCCATGAAACCCAATCAGAATTCCTGAGACACAGGAAGACTGGCCCAGCATGAGGCAGCAACCCCTCCTCCGCTGACTGTAGCCAAAGTGATAGTGTCACATGGTCCAACAGCACTTAATTGCGGGGGGCGGGTTGAAGAATGAGTCTCAGGAATAAGAAACCATTGTGAAATGGAAAAACACTCTGCAGTATGTCCATATCATCTTGTGTTACGCTGAGGGTGATTGCCGGCGAGGCGGCTGGTTACTTTCCAGGAACTGTGCCCGTCCTCTCTTCTGACCACAGGGCAGTCCCCTCACTTGGCCAGGCTAGTCACGCCTTGGAAATATTTTGCTATTGTATCCTGGTTGTACCAAGTAAAAGCAAACTGAAGGAGGAAAGTAAATTTTCTTGCAGTGCATACACCATTGCCATTTGTTAAACATAGTTTATACATACTGATTAACAAAGCTATTTGACTTTAGCAGATAGAAATCCAGTTATACTTGAAGAACAGTAAAAGGACCAAATGATTTGGTCAGCTTGAAGTTAACGGAAACGTGGAAGGAGCCAGGCCAAATGTAGGCTGTGACACAGAGAGAACAGTGCTAGTGACAAGGGCCAGCAAAAGGAGCCAGGGGATCAGGTAGAAAAATGCTGTTCTCAAGGTTAGTTGGATTAATGCACAGACAACCACAGAGGCAGGGGGTGTCCATAACAAGTGTTCCCGTTTAGTTTCCTTGAATATCTGCGCCTCTGTTTCAGGCTTCTCTTCCTCTCGGGCATTGTCTTCCTTTCTAAGTGGTTTTACATCACCGATTAGAGAAATCTGAATTAGACTGTGAAAGAGGATAAAGATTTGGACCTAATTGTGTCCCCGCAGTGAAAGACTTAATTGTGGTTTACATAACCTTTCCCTTCTCTTCAATACAAAATATGAACAATGAGCATGATCATCTTCAAGTTCACATCAAGGTGCCAGGATGTGAGAACTCCGAGGATAATTAATGCACGTAGTTTTAGATCACTGTGTAAGTACAGCTTGTGGTTTCTGAAACAGCCAGACTTTGAGAACCAGAGGTAATGCTTTAGGCTTCCACGCAGAGCAATGTCTTTCTAAAATCTGCATGCATATTTGACCCTGCAGGAGTTGACCACCTCAGCGAACCAGCTAAACGTTTGGGAAAATTTCCATTTCCAAACAGGAAGATGGGCAAAGGACAATTGCTCTAAGCGAATGATAGGTGAGGGACTCCTGGAGACTGAGCCAATACTGCGAGACTAGAGTTGCTGTGGCTCAGATCTGCACTTACGTCAACTTGGAATAGCGGCATATCCTGCTTTGAATAGCTTACAAAATATAACTTTCCCATTATGAAAGTTAGTTTTATGTCTAACATAAGAATAATCCTTATGTGTAAGATTTATCTTAGAATCTTCAGTGATTTCTGAATTGGCATTTTAGTACAAAATATTAATGCTTATTACTCAGAATTTAATCTTTGGGGAATAAGTATGTTAAAATTTAAAATTAGATAAATTGCATGTAGATGACAGTTATTGCTCTTTCATGAGATTTCAGAATGAGAAAATATGGACTTTTTTACTTTTCTATGTAAATTCTATTTACAATTTGCTGTGTGTTGTTGCAAATCCATGCTTTAAAAGGCTTCATGATTCTGGAGTTGAGCTCCGTAAACACGTCTTCTTCACAAGCTGCAGTGATACTGAGCCTTTTCCTAGAGGCGCATGGATGGTCATCGTGATATAGGGGGAAAGCAAACTCCCAGCCTGTGAGTTGTCATATAAACCAAGTTTGGGCTTCCAGAAATTGAAGAATGAATTCCAAAAGCTGCAGGAGGTTAAGAGTAGGAAAGGTTTGCTTGGCAACATGAGTAGCCCCTGAGACAGGAGGGGTCCTGGAAGTGAGTTGTCAAAGAGACTTTTGTAAGGGGCGATTCATACACCAAAGTCACAATGTGGGTTCAACACGGGTCAAACTACAATCAACAAGTATACTGCTTAGCTTGTATTGATCCAAAGAAGGTGTAGGTCCCAAGCAGCATGAAAAATCTGTGATTGGTCAAAACTGGCTGCTTCAGCCACTAAACTATGTGCGCTACAAGTTGACACAATGCAGAAGGCGTCTTTCCAGGTGCAAGCGTTTTGTCAGTGTTATAGAGCTTTAAGAAGGTCAATGTGACACTAGAAAAAAGTCCACTCTCTCAGACAGATTCATTTCTATTATTTCTATTTTCACCTCTGAACAATGACAGGACCGTGACAACAGCAGCTTAAAACAATTAATGCGATATTGTTTCCACACAGACAGGGCTCTATCTCCGCAAAGCAGTCTATATCCTCTTTGACATTCCAAAATCTTTTCCACTTTGAATCTTACATTCTTTCCCATATCATTGCTATATTATATAATCACCTTCGGCAGTTCTAAAGCACTGCTATTTTCATACAAAGTCAAGACACCCTAAGCCTCAAGGTGGTAGAAAAGATGCTGAGAAGTGCCTGGGAAAGCCCACCTTCTTTCACAGAAGCAGAAGACTTCAAATTACTTTTAACAAATGAGTAGAAATCCTAAGTTTAATGACCTTTGGGGAAGAATTTCTCAGGATTTGTCTCCAACATCACACACTCGGCCTAGCGCATTGAGGCATTCTCTAGCCCACGCTACGGCTGTGCTCCTACCAGCCACACTGCAGCTGACACTGGCTAGTCTGTGAGACCCTGCCCCAGCGTCTGGGCTTTCTCTTCCAGCCCCACACTTCAGTGTCCAACGGGAGGGAGGGTTCCTCCCAGCCATCCAGTGCCTGTTGCCCGCACTGCTGTCTGGGCTGGATAGGTCCTGCTCCTGAGATGGAGTACCTGCTCCACTACCCGCTTCCCTCCTCATTGTAACTGACTAAATATGTCCCAGCTAGCAGTCATTAGTCAGTAAAGATTTATGAATGATGACATTCTAACCCCTGTCATTATTCTAACACAGTAATGCCCATGATA
This sequence comes from Dinomys branickii, assembly GCA_004027595.1. Taxonomy (NCBI): domain Eukaryota; kingdom Metazoa; phylum Chordata; class Mammalia; order Rodentia; family Dinomyidae; genus Dinomys; species Dinomys branickii. The sequence continues at coordinate 32,930 of PVLD010012688.1, forward strand.
ATGACCTTACCAAAAATAATCGCCACCCATCTCCTCACTACAGTACATCTTACCCCCTGTGGTCCTCTGCCACCTCTTTTACATTTTCCTTATCACTCAAAAGTATTTAATTTTCCAAACTATTAACTTTTCAAGCCACAATCTGTGCCCTCTCTAGTGTCCTGCTCTGAAGTACCATCAGACCACTAGGACATGCCACAAAATGAAGGCCACTACTTTTATTTTCCACATTTCCACATTAATTCCAAGCAGCAGTACATTTCTTTGAATCTCTATTTTGAAACTATCCAGGCTACTGTGTACCATGCCCTTCCCATTACAACTCCATTGCAAGTCTATGTCCACAGCAAAACCTAATCAGAGGCTTTTTCTATAGCTACTATTGGATAGATGGACCCGCCTTGAGAAAAGTCATATATCTGAGATGGCTTTGATTATTTTGTGATTTTGAGCCTCATAAGGAACCTCAATATTTCCTTGAGGGACCATAATATTTCTCCAGTAAGTTAGCTCTCTACACCTCTGACCTCCTTCTATCTCTTTATATTCAGAATGTTACTTTTGCTCTGCTTCACTGATGAAAATAGAACTTTCCATCAGCTGCAAACTCTGTGACCTTTCTTTCTCCAGTAAACAAAAGTAAACATTATAAATACTCTTTGCTTTGCTTGATGCTGTAACATAGGGGTAGATAGATGCCTTTGTACTTAAAGTTCATCTTCACCTCAGCAGTGGTCCTGTATTCTTTGGAATTATTAGAATGGTTGTCTTTTGTTTCTTGTCGGGACAGTTGTATTCCATATGATTACCTGCATACAGATCTAATGGGATATAACTTTAGAATAAGTTTATCTTAACTAGCCAGACTTGTTTTTATTTTTTTTTGGCGGTACTGGGGATCGAACTCAGGACCCTGCGCTTGCTAGGCAAGCGCTTATTCCACTGAGCTATATCCCCAGCCCCAGACTTGTTTTTAGAAATTCTACACAGAACAGTGCTCAAACTGATCATTGTCATAACATGTCAGTGCTTTGATTCTATATCCAAAGTTTGACATTTAATTGGCCAGTGCTAAGTTATAATCATTTTATAAAGTATTTTGCAGATGATTTTAATGTATAAAACTCATTTGTCTCACAAAATTAAAGCTATGACCCCAAATTTTCCAGCAATGTTTCTCTTCTTCTCTTCAAAGCTAAAGATTTCAGTCAGTTATTTACACAGGTCTAAGTGGTCTTCATCATCAATTCATCAACACACTCTATAAATCTGATGTTTTCAGAAAGAGCCACCATGACACTAGATCCAAAACATACTTTTAGTTCTTACTTAACTTCCACGTGTGTTTTCCCATGGTGATTTGGTACTTTTTAATACTTCATCCTGTGTCTCTCCCATTCTAGAAATAGCTTTTTTATTTCACCCTGTTGCTCTTACCTAGAATGCTTACATATCAGAACTCGTAATTTATTGACATTCTTCAAATGCAGAAAGTGCACTGACACACTTTCTACTCAGTCTTCTCAACTGGGGACTGAGGCATTGTATACCAGTCAAAACAGGCTAAGTCCATGATTTAAATCCATGATTTAAAGTAGCAAATATTCATTTCTCTTACTCAGACTTTATGATCACAATCAGCTTTTAGAGGGGCTGGGGATATAGCTCAGTGGAATAAGCGCTTGCCTAGCAAGCGCAGGGTCCTGAATTCGATCCCCAGTACCGCAAAAACAAACAAACAAACAAACAAACAAACAATCAGCTTTTAGAAGCAATGGAATCTCTGCTAAAGAAGTCACTGGAGAACTCTGGGTGGCAGGGCAAGTGCTATAAAGAAAAAAATAACATCCAGTCCACTTGTGACAATCACTTTTCTCATCAATTCAGTGGCTAGAATTCATTCCAGGTTCCACTCAGTCACAAAGGAACCCCAATATCCAGCTACACCATGGACCTAAAATCAGAGAAAGGCAGAGCAGTGAGCAGCACCGAAATTGCTAAAGTAAAAAAAATTTTGCCATCTGTGACAGAGACACTTTGGGAGGAGAGTCACGAGCACAGGTGACATGTGATGAGCCACGAAGACAGTGTGCCCTGAACTGCTTCCCTCAGGGTTCCATCACTAAGTGTCAGGAAAATCTGCATATTCTAAAAATACCTCTGTGTGTGTGTGTGTGTGTGTGTGTGTGTGTGTGTGTGTGTTCATGAGCAAGGTGACAATATATTCTTCAAGGCAAGAATCTCTGAACAACCAAAGCTAAATGGTTAACATTTTGCTAGAGACAAACAGACTATCCGTGCAAACTAGGTTAATGGATCTAGGAGAAAAAAAATAAACGATAAGAAACGCTAAGTTTCCTACAGTGAGATGCCTTATTTTTGTCACAGATAAGGCAGAAGAGGTTTGCTAGTCTGTAGAATTTTCCACCACTCCACAAGGTACACAAAGCTATGTGTGTCTTGGTTTTGAACGTAGATTATTTTCCCTAGCATTAAGGCAGTTGAAATGAGTAATGACAATTTTCAAAGCACTTGAATATTTGTCTTATAAATTCTACATTGCAGAATCCAACATTAGGTTATTTTTATCTTACTTATGATTTTAGTAGTCATGTGTATATGAACTGAACTTTTTAAAAGGACAATTTCTAAAAGTCACGGGGGATACACTTATGAAATTATCCTAACAAGCATAACTCTCCTAATAATGCAAAGGGTGTACCAAAGATGAATGCAACCTTAATTGTGCTTCTAACGTGCTAGACTTCTGCTTTACCTTGAAATAATGTTTTTTTTTTTTCTCTCCTGGATCTAAATTACAAGGGAATTAAGCCTATCATTGCAGAGGATGTTCTCTGTTTTTATGATTCTTTCTTACAACATGCTAGTACTTTTATTTTTCTCAACTGAATGTTTATCCTTTTATCTGAGTCACAATTACTTTTATTGTATCTTTTCATTAGTTATCAATGAAAGAATAAGTTTTAAGGGGGGGAAACATTTTAAAAGCACTCCTTTTGGCTCTTTTCTGAGGCAAAACACTTATTATCATACTTAAATACCAAGTGTATCATTTTCTCCCAAGTTCTCTAATAACAATATACATACCTCTAATTCATCCTAAAAGGGTGAAGTTTCATAAATAATATAGAAATCCATGCTTGATTTGTCAGCATCATAAATGAAGTGAATCTTGCAAAGTAGACAGGAAGATAACAGTTATTGAAGGAAAAGTGATTGTGACATCAGATATTCAAACTAGAAATGACAGCCACTTAGCCACTCTGCTACTTATTTCTCTGATTATCTTTCAAGAAATTCACATCGCCTGCACATCACATGCAAAGTTAAACAATGAAGTGACGTGCTTAGCAACAGGAAATGGAACCTCCATGCCAGCTATTTAGCATTGCTTTATTATTATATTCTAATAAAAGACAAAATAATGGAGCTTGACTTTTGAACTGCTAATGATGTCATCTGGTATCTCTCTTTTTAAATTTCTTTGCCTCTTAAAAATATAAATAAAGTCTCTTATGCACACATACAAAATGTGCACACATACAAAACTTTACAGACTGTAGCCTGTTTAACAGAGATGGTTATAAAGTGCCTCCCTTTACCTTCTCATTTCTCACTTCCTTCTTAGACTCCATGTAAAGCAAAAATAATGTAATATGAATGCTTATATTTTTGTGTCCTTCTACATAAATCTTTAGATTAATAGAAAATGAATCATTGGGAAAAAATAAAACTTTGACACATTTCCTACATCTTGGATTTTTCTTTCTAAAATACCATATGCAATATCCTGAAAATTAACTGTTACCCCTGAAATATTTCTTTTTAAAGAGTATATACTATCTTAGGGGGTATATGTGTAATAATTTTATTGTCGTCCCAAAAAATGATAAACGTATTGTTCCTACAAAAATGCTATAGGAAACCTTGCTTGTTTATCTTTATGTTCTCATTTTAAGGGGTTTGATTTCTAGCTTTAAGTTTGGTAGAGCTCAAGTAAAATAATTTGAAATTTTAGTATATTTCCTCCAGCTTGATTTTTAAAATAGTTCTAATTTTCACTGTATGGGAATGTTCCATGAGAATACCACCATACTCTTTTGGCAGCTGGCAAAAAAAAAATTTGTCCTTTCAATATTTTGTAGCCTGATGTATATAAAACTCTCATGTTACCTGAATTGGCACTGAGTTTACTCATGGTGAATTCACTTCTTTTAGAAATTTTCAGACCACTTGAAAATGCCCATCTCATTATCTCTTTAGCATTTTGAGTTTTGTCTATTGATTGGCTGTCATTTCCTTGCCCATGTCTAGGGGAGGATGATCTTAGAAACTAAGATTCTGTCCTAGACTCTGGATGATTACCATTTGCTAGGCTTTGGATATGATTGGAACACGTGCCCCAAGGGTTCATGGCTTGGAAGCTTGTTTCTTGGTGTGGTAATGCTGAAGTGGTGGAACATTTCAGGTGGGATCATGAGGTAACTGGGAGTGTGCCCTTGCCAAGAACTAATGTTTTTTTGCACAGCACCCTGGCTAGTTGTTTGAGAGCTGGTTGTGATCAAATGAGCAAGTCTAGCCCATGAAGTTTAGTGTCTTGCTATGTGACTGCTGGATTCCTCTAGCATACTGTCCAACAATGATACCATCCACCAGGTGATGATGTAATGAGAAGGACTTGATCAAGCCAATCGGGTCTCTTGGTCTTGGAATCATTGGCTCCAGAACTGTGAGCTAAAGAAGCTTCTGTTTCTTCCATATTACTCAGCCTCAGGTATTTTGTTATAGTAGCAGAAAATAAGCTAATATGCCATGCGCATAGTTTGTATATTCACAGGCTATGTGGGAATTGACTTATATTTTTCTGTGGTTCATATTATTTTTGTACCTATTTTTTTATCATCTGGAAAGTGTTTTGGTCTGTACTTCAGCCCAACTATTTAACAGAAATGATGTCTGCCTCCTACTGAACTGACATGCCAGATCTCATATATTATATTTTCCTATATGCTGTAGAAAGGCATCTTATACTGCACATTGTATTGTGTGGCTCTGCTCTATTCATCTACCATAAGGACTGTGCAAATAGGATAATATCATATTTGCAATTTAGTGTTCTTTTCATTTTCAAAACATCTTAGATAGTCACTCATTACTTTGTCATGTTAATGTTAAAAATAGCATAAGATGCATGGAGATAACTCTAAAATAACTAAGGAACTTATATCAGTGAGATGCTGTGTTTGTGCTATAACAATATATATTGGTATACATTTCATTTAATATAATTCCTACGTATTTTAATCTTACATTTCTAAGTTTTAGAGTTTACATTTAAAGATGATGAATAATATCTTTTCTACATTTTTGATTATTTGATTATATAAAAATAATTGACATTATATATTAATATTGTATGAGGCCAAATGACTAATTTACTTTTTAAATTGGTTTCTGAAAGATTTTTAGAATCTTTGGGATTCACCTAGAAATGGATTAAATCAGTGAAGAAGCTAAACTTGTTTCTGATTTGTTTATGTTGCTTGTTTGGTGTTTTCTAATGCACATTTTAGAATTTCTAAGACATAATAAAGTCTAAGCTGGAAGCCCTGGCTAACATATAATTCAAATTGTAATATTTTTAACATTTCCACATTGAAACATTTTGTCTACAATTTATAATATTTGTAGAGGTTACTTCTTTTATTTATGTTTAGAATTTTCTGCTGTGGTAACTAACTTAATCAGATGTCCACTCTGCATTTTAATCAGCTTTTGCTTTTTGCCACTTTGTGTGCTGTTGCAATTGTTTATGCAGTCAGGCACACTTGTATGGAAATGACTCTTCCAATTCTGAAATTGAACTTATTTGATTAAGATATTAATCTTTTCATATAGCTAACTCCTATTGCCAAAATTTTATTCAGAATTTTTGCATCTATTTTCACAAGTGATATATAATTTCTTGATATATTTTATGATATACTATGAAATAATTTATAAGAATAAATGTGCTGACAAAGTTTTACTGAGTCTATGATACCCAGTATCATGCCAGTAATCAGTGATATAAAGAAATTTGAGATTTAACGACTGCATATGCTTGATGGTTCCTTAGGGTTTTACCTCAGGAACATAGAAATACACTGTAACTCAGCCTCATTAATACAACATCCCCAAAGTGTTTAGAGACAAGGCAACCAATGAAATGTATGTTAGCATCAGTTATTTTATGGCTGACCTCAGGGAAGAGCAGTTCAGATATTTTGTGGTTTCCAAGGTGCTAGAGAGCTGCCTCATTCTCTGACATGTTTACCTCCCGGGTGCATCCTGATAGGAAAGGGTGACTGATCCCTCTCCCAGTGCCAAAGGGATTCATTCTGACTGGACCCTTACTGACCTCTCCGAGGGCTAATATTTTCCAGATCTTTCCTCATTGTAAATACATAACTTTCCGAAATTAAGATTCGGTAAGTACTAAACACAAAGAATCAAAGGGCCAACAAGTCTCTTTGACTGGGAAAAGAGAAGGGCTTACTTAGAAAAGACTGACAAAGACTATTTCCTGGGCTTGTTCCTGTGCACACGTCTTTCCTAGCGCTCGTTATACCTGACCCTAAGATACTTCCGATATTCCTTAGAGGAAAAACTTCAGGATAAAGAAGTTCTGAATGTCCATGCCCATATTTAGTCTCTCAGGATTTCTTTTACAGCTCCAAGATATACATTCATATGTACATACCAAATATATATTGGTAAGCAAGATGTATATAGATAGATAGATACATATACATACATATATACACATAATAGTTAATTATACTATGCTCATTTAATAATTCCAATACTTGGGCTGGGGATATAGCTCAGTGGAATAAGCGCCTGCCTAGCAAGCACAGGGTCCTGAGTTCAATCCCCAGTACCGCCAAAGGAAAAAAAAAAAAATTCCAATACTTGAATTACTCTTAACATAGAAGCCAAAATGTATGTTTTCATGAATCTTTTTTAAACCTTTGACTTTTTTTACCTTTGCAAAAGTAAGTTGGTTGACTGCAGAAGTCTGTAGCAAATCACGCATCGTCTTTTATCAGATAAATATTTGTGCAATTGTCAAGGAGATGGCGACTCATGCGGCATGAAGAAGGTAAAACTGTGGAAAGTATATAGATATAGGAAGCGTCCATGGGGAGCACTTCATGTTTTCTGAAAACCTTCTCACCTCAAAGCCAGTAACCAGACAGAGGAGAAATAAAATCAAGCTATTGGTAAAATGGGGTAGAAAAAAATACAACCACTTTTCTTATTCCTTTAATTTGGACAAAATTGCCAAACAAAAACTATGGGTCTTCTTCCATCAGCAAGCTGACCTTTTGGCCTTTAAGGTCACAGTTCCCTACAGGTTAATAGATATTTTTGACAACAAAAGAGAAACTCGAATCGATTAGCACACTTCATCATGTCAAGGAATGTTTTTCCACAAAGAAACAGCATAATGACCATTTGTCACTAGCTCAGCCATTCCTCGTTAAAAGAAATTTTTGTGAACAACTGAGTTCAATCCAGGAGATGATGGCTAGGAACTAGCCACTTTGATAGCAGCAAGGATTGGAAGGTAATCATTTCAGCATCAAAATGCCTGACTTTTCACTTTTTAAAGTGAATCATCTGACTTGTCAGACTTTCCCCATAGGTTGCAGACAAATGTCAGTATTGATTTTATTCCTAGTACTATGTATAGAGTTATTGCACAGTACACCCTGTTACAGGAGACAATTTGTGGTTATAGGTAAGCAGGGTTTCATGCTTTTCTTTTTCTTACAGTGGTGCTGTTTAAAATCATAGCCAGAAGACATTTTCAGTAGTGTTGGAGGAAATCTGACCTGTGTCCCATGCTTGATAAGAGCAGTACAGGGCTGTAATCTTAGCACCTAACTATATATTGTTCAGGCTCGTTGTCTATACTTCTTAAGGAAGCTAAAGTAAGTTATGGGGCTGGAGTGTCACTCAGTGCTTCAGCCCTTGCCTGTGATGAATGAGATGATCCTGGATTTGATCCCAACATCATAAAACAAAACAAAACTGAAATGAATTGTCTAACTCAAAGACATTAATTGGGAGATTCTTCTTCCTCCAAAAAAAAGCAATGTAGGAAGGCATATAATTTTTTTTTTTGAGTGGTTGCATCCTCCTATTGGTAAGATTTTTAAACATGTAGAAATATTCAAAAATAGATTTTATAAATGCCCTTGTCATAACTTTGCATCTTTTTACCTAAAGTAAATACCAAATTCTTTCTACTTCTAAGAAAATGGGTGAACTCTGATGTGAATATTACAGTACTTTAGATGACTTCAACTGACCTTTAACACCTACCAGATATTTGTCTTTGGCTGTCACAGCACCTGGAAAGGCCTTTGACATATTTTTGTCATGTTAGAGAAAAACTATGGTGGGAAGGATGTGCCATCCAGAATATTTCTGACTTCAAGATAAATAGCTCCTTGAATAATGCATGAATTATATGAAGATTAAAATAATAAAAAAATGGAAATACTTTACAGGGAAATTGGTATATTTTTTTAAAAGATGGAAGAAGGAAAATTGAAGAAAACAAGAAAATAAAGAGAAGCCCCTATGACTGAGATCTAAAATGGCCCCAGTGCCTCATGTATTTCGATAGTGATTGGGATATGCAGGCAATACTGCAGGCTTGCTGCTGGGAGGCAGGGTCTGATTGGAACAAGAAAGTCCCTGGGGGAAGTCCCCAGCTCTGCCCTCCTCTCCTGCTGCTTGTCCACCTTGCAAGGGGCAGTCTTCCACAGCAAGCCCTCCTGCCTTGGTGCCCCATAAGTAGTACTCTCTGAAAGGTGAGCCAACATAAACCTCTTCTTTAACTTGTGAGAGTCTTTTGTACCAGCAGGGAGGGAAATGACTAAGAAAGACATAGAGCAAGAAAGAAAGAGGGAGAGGGAGAGGGAGAGGAAAAGGGACGGAGGCAGGAAGGAAGGGAGGGAGGGAGGGAGGGAGGGAGGGAGGAAGGAAGGAAGGAAGGAAGGAAGGAAGGAAGGAAGGAAGGAAGGGGGAAGAAAAATGGACGGTCATTTGATTTGAAGTTGAGAGGCAATTTGTAACGGTTACGTTACAGGAAGTTTAGTTTCACCAAAGGCAAACAAACAGAGCTGCCCTGGAGAAGTGGAGGAGTGAAGTCGGGTTTGCTGCTGGGCTCAGAAGAGCTGCACACTCCAAAGCCTGAGCTCCCTAGCAGAGGAAGTTACTTTTATTCTGTTCATCACGCAGGGCTAAGGTTTTTTGAGAGAGTAGAAGTAAATATGGGAACAAACGGGAAACAAAATCAGGCCCAGTACAGCTTGCACCTTGTACAGCTTTGGGTTCGCAAGCCTGTTTACAGAAGCAGAAGTGAACCTGCTGCAGATTATTGACACATTTTTGTTTTGAAACATGTTGAACACAAAAGTTCTATAGTCAGACTTGTCACCTCTTGGTTACTTTTCTCTCGATGCTGAGACAAAATACCCAACACCCAAAATGAAGGAAGGAAAGGTTTATTTACTTACAGTTTGTGGAGGTTTCAGTCCTTACTTGGCTGGTTCTGAGGCAGAATGGCACATGGCAGAGGGCAAACTGTTCACGGCAGCAGAGCACAGCAAAAACCACAAGCAAAAGGGTGGAATGGCTGCAAACAGCCTCCTTTTCTCCCCTACGTTGTAAATAGCCTACCCCCACCCAGGGGTCGTGAACCGCTCAAACAATATCCATGCCCTCCTCTTCCACAGGCTCAGGATGTTTACAAAGTAAGCACCCCAGCTTCCTGCTGAATCACTCATTAGTTGAACCTGCAGATTCCCCAAGTTGACACAATGTATCAACCATAACATCACCCTTGAGAATTTATCACTTGGAGATCAACATGTTGTGGAAAAATGATTTTTCAGTTTCAATCTGCTCTGCTATCCATTACTTAAAAGGCAAAATACAACACTCAACAGCACTGGAATGGAGAGCAAGTTCTGGTCTTTGCTGTCCGCTAACAGATGACCTTTCTAATCAGTGTTTCATCTTTTGTTCTGCTCCCTCACATATTCTGTAACTACTACCGAAACACTGGCATACAATTGTGTGACGCAAAGCCTGCACCAGGTTCTCATCAGCTTTGACCTGCATCGTCACCTCTGCTTCTCAAAACATTTTGGCTGGACTTCAGCTTATGATCCTAGAACATCAAATTTGCCCTACAAAAGTGATACCTTGGCACCTTTGGTTAAAAATATGTAACCATCTCCAGGCCCCACAAGCTTTCCACTGACATTTGTTCCATCCATGCAAAATAAATCTACCATTCTAAATTGAAGTACTCAGAAGAAAACATCAAAAGTTTTATAAGGTCTACTATTAAATATGCTAAATGAGACTAAAGATATTAAACTTAAGAACCAAAACCATACAAAATGATAAAGGCAAATGATAAAAATGAATAAAACAGAAACAGATACAAATTCTGGGAATAAAGTGTATATGTTGAACAAAGTTAAAAGTTCTTCATTTAAGATCCATGACAGTGAGAGAGATTTAGCAGAATAAAGATTTTAATGAGTACATAGGAGCCAGAGTAGAAAAGAAAGGGGATAAAATGAAAAAAAATACTATTTCTTCATGAGTAACACAAATATATTTTTACCACTTTCTGGATCAGTATTGTGCTTCAATTAAAAGATGTAAAGAATAGCAAGCAAATGACAAACACCGATTTGGGAGTAAGAAACTCAGAAGCCTGCGAAAGTAACATGAGGAGAGCTGTCGCAGTGCAGTGACGTAGCTCTCGTTAAATGGGACTGTGGGCTTGGGAGTATTCATCAGCTATTAGCACATTGACTTATAAAGTAATTAATAGTTAATAACTATATAACAATTACAAAATAAAAGAGATGAAGTTTTAAGTGAAAAGAAGTGAATCATTTCTAACAAATTTCAGAAAGAATTTTACTCTAGAACCTTTTCTCATGAATGCCTCAAAACTTATAAATAGTGGCTTAATTTACTATAGCTTATTTCAAACCAATATATTTAGCACTTACTAATGAAGTTGTGTAGCTAGATGAACATATAAATTTAAATAACATCTTTTAAATAACTTGCTTTTGTAAATACCTTATGATAAAAAATTAATTTATATAAGTTAATGTCATTTAGGAAGACTGTTGCACATGTTAAGAATGCAGAATATACCCAAATAAAACTTGAAGAAAAAATTATGACATTAAGTTCAACTATGAAAACATTAAAAGTTTTTTTTTAAATGAAGTTACCACTTAATTCAGATGTTAGATGAATGAGGAAAGCAGGACTACAGGTAAAAAAGAAATATACAAATAAAAAGAAAAGTTTATTAAAATATTGAACGTAGATAAAAAGGAAACTTCCCTGACAAAGATAATAAATGTTGCATATAATGTAAAGATATATCAAAGAATAAATTATTATGAATTTAATATTAACAGTAAAGGATTTTTAAATAATAATTACATGATGCTATGAAATGTAAATGTTTGGCAATAGAGAAACTGTGCACTTTCTAGAGAAGTAATTACAAAACTTACTACAAACTAGGAACAAATACTGAGGTTTCCATCTTTCTAAAAGTCTAACACAACAGCGGTGGGATATTTGGAAAGTGCTTGGATCTTGGGAACGCTGTCAATCAGTGGGTTATTCCATTGGAGAGTTCACAGCAGCGTTTACTTTCAGGAGTTGGAGGCTGGTTGGAAGTGGGAGGTCACTGGAAGGGGGTGTTTCTGCAGCAGCACCTCCCTCCTCGTCCTGCTTCCTGCTTGCCACAGGTTGAGCAGTTTCCCGGTGCCATATCCTTGCACCTTATTTTTTCTGCTTTGGAGCCAGGCAACCATAGACTAAGCCCACTGAAGCTATGAACAAAACACACCTGTCTTCAGTTATGGAGTCAGAAATCCTGTATGGGGGTGGCGGGGGGGGTGTCTAATACAGATACTAAATGGTCAAATCAGTACTTAAAATTCTACCTCGAAGTGTAGTAATCACCAGAGTCATCATGCAATCATAGCAGATCTGTAATTGTATGAGCTGACATTTGCTAAATGCGACATGGGAATGCAGTGCTGAAAGTGGGAGCTTCAGTATGGACAAAGGTGTGGGCTCCTCTAGATGGAAATCCATTTAGAGTAGACCAAAAGTTTCATCTCACTCACACTGTACCACACATAAAAATTTTTCACATAAATTCTTGATTTAAATTTGTCATTCTCAATAATAATTACCACATATGTGATTTTTTTTTAATACTCACAGGATGGAAAATATTTCAAAAGCAAAACACAAAAGCAGTATTAGTAAATAAGAAAAATAATTAAACTACTTTGTAATTAATAGCTACATATCAAAATGTTAACTGCGTTCTAACTTGTTTGTAGAAGCTAACAACCATTGATCTTATAGAATCAGAGCATAGAGTATGCTTGTTAGAGCCAGGGAATGCGAGGGATGGGTAGTCTTGAGGGAGGCTGGACGACTGATAGGAGGAATGAGTTCTAGTGTTCTACAGCTCAACAGGATGACCATAGTCTGCAACAGTTTGTTATATATTTCAAAATAATTAGAAAAGAAAGATCCAAAGACTCCCAGAAGAGGGAACTGGAAAATGCTTGAGGAAAGGAAAATGTTAATTACTCAGATTCAATCATTAAAGATTATATACATGTATGGAATTATAATCCTGAACTCTGTTAATATATATAACTATTATTTTTCAATAAAAAATAAAAATATTATATGAAAACGAAATATGCAGAGCAAAAATGAAATTTAAATCATGGATTTATTTCCATAATATGACTTTAAAATGGATGAAAAATGAAATTAAAATGTGTCATTTATATATAACAGCTCCCCAGCAAAGATATATTAATAAAATCTTACCTCATTTATCCATAGCATCATTTGTTGAATTTAACTTCCTGGTTTATTTATGATAATTTTATTTCAATATAAAGACCTGTAAATTGTAGAATCCTTGATATTCTTCTATAGTCTGAATACACACATGATTATTTTAAAATTTTAATCTAGCTGGATTTTTATGTAAAAAGTGAGATTTACAGAATAATTATATTTTCCAGAAGGCAAGCAAGTTATCCTGAGTACAGTCATTCAATAAGACTTTTTATTAATTTGAAAAGTTTTATTATATGTTATATAGCTTTTATATTCAAAATCTATATTTTAACATAATTGTAGTTATGTCATTTTTAATTTTGTGGCTTGTAACAAAATCTAAGCTATTTTAGTAAAAAAAAATTTAAAATGTTGAGCCTTTCTTGAAAACTTGTTAGCCATAAGTCATTTTGTAATTAACGCATTGCAAATAAGGCAATATGATCAGTTGTGTACCACTGGTGTCTTTATTTCTATTATACTTTATACCTAAATTCCCCCATAGCCTCGTGTGATCATAGAGGGGACTTTTGGGAGATGGCTGGATTTAGGGCATCTGGATATGGATTAAGGGTATAATGCCAGGGTTAAGGATGTATGATACTATATTGGTCCACTAAGTGGTTTATCATAGTTCTAGGTGTGAGTAATGGGAAGTCCCTGCTCATGGTGTGGGTGGCACCACACTAAAGGCGTGTAGCCTGCATATGATAGAAGAGAAAGGCAGGCTTGCTGCAGCTTACTGCTCTCTTGCTCCTTCTGCCTGGCATACCATGAACAGATTCTCCTCTACAATTCCCTTCTGCCCTGCCACTCTGCCTTGGAGCAAGCAGTGGACCGAACTCTGTTGTAGCACTCTGAAGCAGAATAAGTCTTTCTTCTTTTAACAACCAGAAAGTGGCTAAGTCACTGAACTTGGTAACCCTTCACTGTATGTAAACTGTTCAGATGGTGAGACACAATTATCTACTGTTGGGAAGAAAGTGACAGATTTGCAATAAATTTTGTAGGGGTTTTACCATTACTTTTAGGGATTTATTTTGGTATTATATCTAAATAGAAAATAAAACTTCACTGGAACCATAAATATAGGCTTTCCATTCTCCTGTATGCCTTTTTATCTGACACCTGAAAATCGTCTCAAGCTCATTTCAGAGAATGCCCGTGGCAAACCTAGCCAACACTCTGTATTCACCAAGGTAAAAAAGTACCTTGTGTTTTGCCTTCTTTCTACCCCACAAAAATGTTCTTTTCCTTTTCGCCAGCACTGTTTTGGAATATATCTCCTATATTCAAAAATAGAAAAGTAATGGAGATTTTATAGTATGCATCAGTAAATGGACTGAACAGGTATTGCAACTCAAACTTTATAAATGCAATTTGGATTTCAATGAAGACATATTACATGTTCCACTCTGTACAGGCAGCAAATGTTACTTCCTGCCACGGAGAGGTACCAGGGCTGCAAATGCATTCTGAGTGAAAAGGAACTACGAGGGGACAGCTCAAGAATGACACTTTCACTTCTCAGGCTTCATGGACTTTGATCCTGAATTTGAGGACAATATTGTTGGATTTGTAAACAAAATTTATGTATGGTTTTATATAGCTATTAAATGTTTTCCTTTAACTCTCAGCAAATTATTGCTTTGTGTTTCCACTGGAGTCTGTATTTCAATTTTGAAGTAGAATAGATTGAAAAACTTTTGATAAGCAGCCCTTAAATCTTAACTATTCCTCTGGGTATTCCTTGTATTTCCATGAAATCAACTTTGCCACAAACCTTTCCAAAGAACCCTTTAGCAGGAAATTGTCTTTCTTGTCTTTCTTTTCAAAAGCGATGCGTTGTTGATACTGTTGCTCATTAAACCTACCGTCAAAGACAGGAAGGCAGAAGAATCTATCAGAATTTTCTCTCATATTTATTCCTTAGCTTTATTATTGAATTTTTGTGATGACAAAGTATCAAGTCTGCAAAATTTACACAAGAACACATTTTGAATGGCAAGTCATAGCTAAAAGACAGAAATTCAGTGACTGAAACAAAAACAATACTTCAAAGTCATGTTATCTAGAACCAGCACAAAACCAAATCCATTTCAACAGATCACTTTCTTTTAATTATGTCTATTCATATGCTGTTACCTTGCCACTCAAAGCAAAAAAAAAAAAGATTATATTTTAAAATATCACTACGATGAATAAGAATTCATGACTTGCTCTAACATAACTTATTTCACTGACCTCTTCCAATCATCTTAAAATTCAGTTTGCTAAGTTAATACAGATGGCTTACTGTGACCCAGAGATTCTATACCAGGGACCCAATTGGGTACCTTAATAAACTTGTTTTGGAAAAGTCACTGAACCCCTTACTTATATAAAATCAATTGCCCTTATTAATTATTAATCTCAGTTATTTATCATTCTTTATTAGCAACTCTTAGGAATTCATTTCCCCTTGAAAACTACTTTTATTATTTTTGTTATCTCAATTTTTAAAAAATACATTCCTGAATGTGTGATAAACAACATATTATTTTCTTCATAATCACCATGGTTTGCTGTGTCTACCAGACAAAACACAAAATATTCCACACTGATGAATATCTTTTGATTCAAATATTTATCATAATGCAGAAATGTCCTCAAAGATAGACCAAAAAATGTCCAACCTCTTAGCTGGGTACTTTGTTGAACAGTTGACACATAAAATTAAGCATCACGGCAGGGACTGCTCAGGGATTCCAAAATTTCAAGAACAACACAAAGGTGAGTTTCCTGGCTTCCTTCATGCGTTTTGTGCATTCTAGAAGAAGTGTTAAGAAAGTCTACATTCTGGAATGATCAAAGAGCACAGAACTGTGTAGGTACCCCCTACACACACACACACACACACACACACACACACACATACACACACACAAATCCAGTACAAGTCTTATTTCTAGTCAAACAGCCAGAAGAAAAACAATAGAAAATCACACACACAGAACTTTTCCTTCTCATTTGTTTTCAGGGAACTTGATCATGGAAAAGATTTTCATGTCTTCCACACCCAGAATCAGGAGGTAGGATGCAGGTTCACCTAGGCCTCAGTGAGGACCTAGACAGGGCGGGACTTCCATTTGTCATTTACCGAAAGCAACCGGCTCTGGATCCCCCTTTAGCGATACAGCCAGTGGATCTGAGTGTGCCGGGATATCAGTTTTCACTGTCCCTCCATATTTATGGCATCACTCACTTTTTTCTTGTGTGTGAATAACAAATTGTCTCAACAAATATATTAAACAATATGCAGGAGGACAGGACAGGACAGAAGGACAGCAGTCTCCATGGCTCAAGTAAATTCCAGACTAAGAAGCTCGAAAGGCAGACAAAAGTGTCATCCAAAGGGGGCTGTTAGGTAGATGCTAGGAAACAATCCATGTTTTTCTATAGTCCATAAATAGTACATTTCACCCTAAAGCCAGCACAGATATTTTGAATCCTTTGTTTGCTTTGACTAACTTTGATGTTCCATTCTGCTACCAACTAGGAAAATCTCGCTCTGCATTTAATTGGCACATGCATTTGGATTAGGTACACAAGGTAATTTCCTTCTCATTAAATCAATGTCAGCTGATTAGCAGACTTAATTATTACAACTACAAAATTATTTCTGCCAGTTAGCAAAAATAATTGTGGACAATTGTACTATTATACTATACCATAGTCATAGAGATTAAGGAGGAGCACATTAGGGAAAACTTTAATGTCTGCCTACTGCAGTAGTTGTACTTTGTTTCCACTCCACATAAAGAAGCAGCTCTAATTCTACAGCCAAGGTAGTATCAGTGCACGTAAACAGAGAGGTAATTTTCAGTGCTGTGCCCCAGCAAGGGAAGCAAGAAGGGCTTTAATCCATCTATGACATTAGTGCCTTGGAAAGGCGGTGGCGGAGTAGGACGTGAGCTCTCTATCCTGCTTGGCAGCAAAGGGATGGACTAATCGACTCCACTGACCTGCCCTGGTACTTCTGTGGCCGAAAGGGGTACTCAGCTCCATCCCCCTCAGACGCCAAGAGACTCAGTGCACAGCATAAGGTGAGTTTCACAGGACTCAGCTTTCTGACCTGTGTTTTCACTGAGGGCCAGCAGGAAACTGAGCCTCTTCCCACTCCGCATCCACCACAATGGGGAGCTGTGGGTGAGCTTGCTCTCAGCCGCACCCCAGGTGGATACCCCTGAGGCCAAGTCCAAAGCTGGATTTCCATCTCCGTTGTACAGCGACAAGGTGGTCCATTACTCCCGCCCTCGCTGATGTCAGCAGCTCCAGGGTAAGTTGAATTTCCACTCATTTGGAGGAAGAGAATAACGTAAATTAGGTTTAAGCATTTGTCATGATGTGTCATCAGGGGTGAGGAAATTAAATATTTACCCCATGTGTTTAAACAAAGCAGGATGAGCCTGTCCCACTTTTGCTGAACATAATGTTCCGCCAAACTCACAACCCCACTGAAATTCCACACTCTACTTAAAATAGAGCAATGGCCTCCTAAAAAAGGGGTCACATAACATAACACCAAAAATACCCACAAAACAATAAAACACTCATCAAAGCAATAACTAGGACAATTAAATATATACAATTAAATATATACAATCAAATTCCCATCAGCAAAATGACTGGGATGTTGGAATTTCTTGACATGAATTTTAAGGTAGTGTCCAAAAATGTGGGGCTGATACCAACTTGGATGGATCTCAATGGCATTACACTTAGTGAAAATAAATCTCCAATCTCAGAAGGTTACATAGTGTTTCATTTCATTAACCTTCCTGAACAGCAAAATCATGCAAACTGACAACAGATGAGGGCTGTAGATGAGGGTGGGAGAAGGTGGGGTATGGGTAAGGACTTATGACAATTCCAGACAACTACCCATGTGAGAAACATGAATAACTTTCTGAACCAGGCATGGTGGCACATGCCTGTAATCCCAGTACTCCAGAGGCTGAAGCAGGAGGATCGTTGTGAGCTCAAAACCAGCCTGAACTGCAAAATGACCTCAAGGCCAACCTGAAATGCATAGAGAGACCCTGTTTCAAAAAGACAAAAGAAAAACTTCTCCCCCCCCCACACACACACAAATGTGTGCATAAATTGGATGGAGCATGCCAGTACTGATCTCTTTACTTTGTGACTTTGTTGTTGAACTATCATGATCCAAGATATTCTCAACAGGAAAATTGAAGGGAAACATGCAGAGAATCTCTCTATAACTTTATTCAATTTATTTTGAATCTCTACTACTTTCAAACTAAGAAGTTTAAAAAATGTTAAGTAAAATCTCTCTTATATTTTGGCAAATAGTTCTATATACCTCTCATTACCTACGTGATGGTGAAGGTGGAGTTTCAACTCCACTGGCTTTGAGGTCCCCCCTGGGCTTGGTGGCATGTAGCTCTCTCCGTCCTGGGTGGGTCAGAGGGTGGCTTTGGGGTTTTTATCGTTGTTCCTCACCCCTCCTCCGTGGCAGTTCCCCTGTTCTGTTTCTCAGCCTTTATAAGCTGAGCAGCTTTGCTCTGACACACACGTCCACCTTGAGGTCTCTGCCTGAGAATCAGCCTGCCATGGACTGGAACTACAGGCAGGTTCCTTCTCTCCTCCTTCACCTGGCAGGTGGTGGGCATTATGTCTCCATGGCAAGAAAGCAATAGAAGTGACTGTTATTGTTTACATTCCAGGGTTAAAGCTTTGTTTTCTCTCTTAGCAACTTTGTGAATAGGCTTCTGTTGGTCTCATCACCCCAAACTCATGTTGAAATGTAACCCCCACCTCAGATATTAAGCTCTGGCGCTGATGTGGCCTCTATGTGTTCTGCTTGTTTGCCAGCCGGCACACCATGGGGAAGTGGTGCAAACGTTATAGGTGAGGCTGGGGAAGAAGTGGTGTCCCTGGGGTCGTGGCCTGGAAGCTTTTGTGAAGCCCTGTTCCAGTTCTCTCTCCTTTGTTTGCCAACCTCCACATGGCTGCCAGCATTGCTCCATTACACAGTGCACACACTGTGAGGTTCTGCCTTGCCACAGACCCGAAAGCAGTGCAGTTAGTGGATTATATACTGACAGCTCTGAGTCAAAATAAGCCTGTCTTCCTTTAATTCATTTATCTCAAGTACTGTGTTAACATGATAGAAATCTAACACAAAACTTAATATGACGGTGTTATTCACATTGGGGGCTTTGGTAAGCAGCTAGAGTTACGTAAGATCACACACCTGGATCCCTCATGACTGAAACTGACGGCTTTATTAGCAACAGTACAGAGACAAGACTGTCGCATGTGCATACTCCCATTCTCTCTTCACATGTGTCATCCTAGTCTGTCTCAGGACTTTGCTGACAAGAAAGACACTGTCAGATGTCAGGGTTTGAACTCCAAAACTCTGAGCTAAATAATGTTTTTAAAACATTTACCTAGTCTGTTGTATTGAGCTATTAGCAACGGAAACTTGACTCACGCAGTATATGACTAAATAAAAAAGATGCCAACAAACCATTTCCAGTGTGTAAATCCATTGTGTTTAGGTAGGTGAGCATGGCAATTCTCTGCAGAAGTAACTTGGCATTGACTGAAGTCCTTGGTTTTCCAGGGTTGACTGTTCAAAATAGTTATACTTTCTATACATTCTAAAAATAGTGTCAGGGATAACTAATAAAACATCTAATGAAGTTTTAAAGTCTACACAAAATTTTCATAGCATCCTATAGCCAATAGAGAGCAATAAATATTACCATTTAAAAATATTTGGATTCTATTATGCAAGGGAATTAAAGAGGCATACATGTTAAACGAAAATTATTTATGATAATTTAAATAGGTGAAAATTTAATAATGTAGAATATAGGGTAAGAATTTGTAGTGTAGGCAAACATATAATCTGACATTCACAACATATTTAAATGACTTTAAGAATGCAGCACAGCTGCAGTCATATTTTTCCGGGAGGCTGAGGTGGAGAGTTGAAAGTTTAATGCCAGACTGGGCAACTTAATGATATAATAAGACTCTGTAGTGATTGACAGCTGGTAGTCAGCTTGTAACCCCAGCTGAACTAAGAAAGCACGGGGTAGGAGGCGTACCTGGGGACTGCTGCCAGCAGCATAAGATGCAGAGCTGGAGAAGGAAAAAGACAGGGCTGCTGGGAGCTGAGAGGCTGTTGGAGCTGGTGGAAGCGCTAAGGAGCAGTTGGTGGTTTTGGAGGAGCTCATCATGCTGACTTTCCTGGTGAATTTGGCTGTTTTCATCCTCTGAGGAGCTCGGGAACTCACTGGCACTGAGAATGGCTTTGGTTCACTCTGCGGAGCTCTGGTCCTCACTTTGAGCACTGCTTCCCGGCTCTGGAGGGGAAGATGGTGCACAGCTGGTCTCCAGGAGAAGCTTGCTGCTTTGGTTTCCCTCAGGGGAACGTGGCCATCTTGATCATTGGAGGAGCTTGGAACTTCACCGTTGTTGAGGATGGCTGTGGTACCTTCTGGGGGAGCTCTGGTTCTTCTAAGCATCGTTCTCTGGCTCCAGGGCAGATCCCTCAGCCTGTTAGCACAGATCCTTCATCCCTTTGGCACAGACTTTCTAGATTCCACCACTGACCTTCGGGCTTTCACAGTGTAGATACATGAAACAGGCCTGCATGAGATGTTGTTACAGGCTCTGGGCCTCCAGTTGGATTTGTGTGAGGCATTGTTATGAGCTCTAGGCCTTCAGCTGGATTCATGTAGGACATTATCACAGGATCCAGGCTCTCAACTGAATTCCTTGGTCTTAATGTGTGGACAAATTTCCCGCAATCTCATATATAATTCTTTGGGTGACTATTATGAATAATCTTGTGAAATATGTGCGCTGTATTTTATTGTTCCCCTTGCAAATAAATCTCAAACCTTAACAGACCCTGTCTCAAAATAAAAAATAAAACACAGTTAGAGGTAGAGCTCAGTTTGTACTCCCTGGATTCATTCTTCAGTACTAAAAAGAAAAAAAAGGTCTAATCATATATGATAAATAATTGAGCTGAGACACACACAGAACCAGACCAGACATTCTGACATGAGAAGAGTCTTTATTGGGTGGGAGAGCTACACAGCACGCTAGGGCAGTCCTGAGCTGAGCAAAGCATGGGATTTTTAAGCTCCTTTTCAGAGAGGGTGTCTGCAGGCCAGAACAGCCCAAGCAAGGTGGGTTGTTCAAGGGTCAGAATAATCCCAGCAGGGTGGGTTGTTAGTCCTGCCATAGTGGATGAGGGCGGGGTTGGCTTTTGTGGCTGAGGGGAACTAAAGTGGAATAGGTAGGGGAAGGAAAGTCTTCAATCAATCCCCCGTGGGGTGGGGCTGGCTGCCTTGTGACTTATTAATATAAATATACAGTTAGTAAATTTCATTTATTATTGAAAATTTTTGTTTGTTTTATGAGATAGGGTCTCCCTATATAGTTCAGGCTGGACTTGAACTCACAGCAATCCTCTTGCCTTCACCTCCTGAGTGCTGGGATTATAGATATATGCCACCATGCCTGGTAAACATCAAAATTTATTATGACAACAATGCTATATAAAACTGTATTTGGAAGAAAAATCTTTAAAATTATTTATTTTATGTTGACAAATAAGAAAATCCAGAGCAATTTAGAAGTTTTTTTCCTCTATTTAATATGCCAAGTTCACCAACACAATGTAAATAGAAGGACTATTATTAAAGTTTGTATGTTCCCCTAGTAAACCATGAAAAAGAAAATTTAAAGAGTAGTGATGCATGCCATTTGATGTATTTGGTTGCATTTTGATTGTTGAGCAAGCATTGCAATGCCTTCAAATTATATTAATGAATAGAAGGTTGTAACTTGGATAAGTAATGCTTCAATATTGGTTTTCTTGAAATAAGGACAAGAGTGTTGTACAGTACCATGAAAATGTCTTTATACTGCTACCAACTAAACATTCCATTAGAGTTACAAATAGAAGTTAGCTATATATTACCATTGCATAGAACAATGTAATTAATTTGTTTTTAATTAACTGACCAAGTTATCACTTTTAAATTGGAATCTTCTAGTAATATTATGCATTAGATCATTAGTTTGATAGCATGATTTATTTATTAATATTATTATATATAATACTGAGTTGTGATTACTAATAATCCTGTAATATAATATAAAAAAATATTTTTGTGTTTTCTGTTTACACAGTACTCTGACCCCTACAATCTTACTTTGCACATTACATGCTTTTAGTTCTGGATTGACAAAGCTAAATTTTATCATCTTTAAATGACTAAAAATTCATGAATAGGTGAAAAAATGCTCTGGAATGTTAAGGACTGAAAATACCTGAGAGACAAGCCTGTAAAGATAAAAGAGGAAAAACATCATATAAACTGTCAGCATCTAGAAAAATTGTTCAGTGTTTTTGGCAGGCAGGTCAGTGGTGAGTACTCAACTTTTGCCTTTTGGACTTAAAAATATATATAATCAGCAACTTGGCAGTTTTCACTGACTATGTAATTCAATGAGAAACCAGGAGAAACGCAATTTCTAGTTTGTTACATTGTACTGCACAAGTTCAGAAAATCTTGGTATGCTTACACCTGACCTTCATGCTCTTCTTGTTACATGAACATGGAGAGAGAGAGAGAGAGAGAGACAGAGAGAGAGAGAGAGAGAGAGAGAGAGAGAGAAGGGGAGAAAGAGGGAAAGGGAGTGGGAAAAGAAAGAGAGAGGGAGGGAGGGAGAGAGAAAGTGATAGGGAGAGAGAAGGAGAGAGAGAGGGACAAGAGAGAGAGGGAGGGAGAAAAGAAAGAGAAGGAGGGAGAAGAGAGAGGGAAAAGAGAGAGAACGCCTCTACAAGTGCAGCAAGTGATGAATTTAAAGCCTTTAGAGGGTGGTTTGATAAATCCCACAGGAGGAGTGGCATCCACAGTGTGATAAGACATGATGAGGCTCCCAATTCTGATGACGTCACTGCAGAAGACTACAGAAGAATTTACAGAATTCATGAAGGCAGAAGGAGCGTTGCTCAACAAGTGTTCAGTGATGATGAAACAGGACTTTTGTGGAAGAAGACACCAAACAAAACCTACACAACACGGGAGGAAAAGGCACTGACCCGGCCCGCAGGTAGTCAACGGAGACTCTAGAGGGGGAGCAGGGAAAGAGACAAGAGACACAAGAAATGGAGACAAGGCAGGAGTCTGATCAAGTCTCGTTTACTGAGTGGAAAGCTCGGGTATTTATACAGTGCGGAATGGAGGATCGACGTCAGCAGGTAACTTAGCAACGGAGGGAGGTCCAAACATCACGCGAGGGTGGTCTGAGCATCAGGCGATAGCATGTCACTATATCACGTGATAGCATGTGATTTACAGGAAACAGAAACTTAACTTAGAGAAAATAGAAACTTAACTCAAGATGGAAACTGGAACTTAACTCAAAAGTCCCAAGATGGCTGGTATTTTACAAAATGGATGTGGACCGCAGGTCTCTTGGCGGTACAAAATGGATGCCAACTGCAGGTCTCTCAGCGGTCTCCCACAAGGCACTGCTGGGGCACAGCTCTTTTTGCTGTGTGCACACCGAACTGAAGATGAAGATGAAGCTGCTGCTGGTGGACCGTTCCTAGACCTCTTGTGCATTGAAGAAACAGAATGTGCACAAGGCCAGACAGCTTGTCATGTGGAGGGCAAGGCAAAAGCTTGGGGCACAAGGCAGTTGCTCATGGAATGGCTACACAAGGTGTTCTCACCCACCCTTAAGAAGTATCTCTCTGATATTCAACTACCTGAAGGGTGCCTTCTTCTGATGTAGTGTCCTGGCACACCCTCCAGCACAACGGATGATCCGAACACTGAGTATGACTTCGCAAAGGTTAAGTTCCCAACCCCTAACACAACACCTCTTCTGCATCCCATGGACCAGCAAGTGGTCTGCAACTTCAACAAGATCAACACAAAGGCGATCTTCACACTAAAGAGATGTCCTTGACTCTGTAAGAGCACGGCAAGAAACATCTCAATGTCCACCAGTGCACCCACCTCACTGACAAAGCCTGGGAAGTTGTCACACGTTGGACCTTAAAACTCAGCCTGCAGGGAACTGTGGCCAAAATTTGTCACTAAACATGATGTTGAAGGTTCTGATGCATGAGTAGAGGAGGAATTGTGCACGTGGGTAAGAATATGTGCCTGGATATTGATGGTCCAGGCAATAGAGGAGGTTGCTGATGGCCATGATGAGGAGGTAACTTACTAAGGAGCATTCCAGGGAGGAAGAGAACAATGGGGCAGAGGCTATCACTGCTGTGATAAAATCCACTGTGGAAAAGTGGACTGAGTGCAAGGATTTCTTTGAGAAGCCCCACCCCAACATATCTTTAACAAATAAAGTGTTAAATCTGATAACGGTCATCTTTCATCTCCAGAGGATTGTGCAACTCAGGCAAAAAGAAGTAAATTAGACAGATGTTTCATCCAAATTGACCCTACAGCTAAAAGGCAAAGAGAAGAGATGCCTAAAGGAGATCTCCCCAATGTCTTCATGCAGGAGGAATTTCCCCTCAAACACAAACTTCCTCCCCACCCACCTTGCTATCCTTAATGCCAGAAGTGGCCTCAGGCAAGGTTGGTGTTTTTATCTTAACACAGTATCTACTTTGCTTTATATTTTTGTGGTTTAAAACTACATCTGTTTCATATGGATTAAGCTGACTAACATTGAATCTTATGCAGAAATTTAATTTGGTTCATATCAAATTTGGTTAGCAACCAGAATGGTGAAATGATTTGTTAACCTAGGTTCTACCATATTGGCAAGCAACATGTCATCAATTCCTACATTCTCTCCTGCTCTTCAAAACTTGCTTCGTTTTAAGCCTTCCTTATTTTTCTGTTTCCCGCTGTAAACTCCCAAGAGAGAAACAACTGTTTTCTTCTGAGGTTGCAGGAAATGATCCCCAAATGTGTGGTGTTTGACAGGCTAAGTCCTAACGAAAGAAGCTGCCCCAAGGCCTCTTTGACTCTGCTACCCTAGATTGATCTTATTTCTGCAGAAGCACAGGCGGTGGCTTTCTCAGAAGCTCCATTATCTGATTAAAGGAGTTTCTCCAAAAGCAATGCAATTGTCTTGGGCTCCTCCCTATAATGTCATTAAACTGAGAATTGCTGGAAGGGAGATAGAGTTGATGCTGCTCTCAGAAGGCCAGGTGTACTTTGTCCAAAGCTGCTGTCTGTTCTTAAAGCTCATTTGTCTCTCCTAAATTTATTTTACTTTTTGTTTGAAATTACATGCATTCCCCCTGCCTTCTCCACGTGGAGACGATATACAAGCTTCTAAACTTCATTGTGTTATCAGTACTCACTGCTGTGATGTCCCTGGGCGCATAATAGACTTGTGTGCTTCTTCTCCTATTAATCCATCAGTTGTCAGTTTGATTCCTGGACCTTAACTGACAAACATCACAGGGCAGAAGTTACTTTTGTCCCTACAAATTTCTTTGAATTTCCAAGAGTTGAGGTAGCACCTGAAACATAATGTGAAATGCACACGTAGAACAAATGTTCCTGTTGTGGAACAACAGGCCAAACACAGGAAGAAAAGATGCTAAGTTTAGGAAGCAGTTTATTACACCAGAGGGCTTCTGATTAGGATCTCTCAAAAAGGGAGCCCTGTTTGGTGGGTTTTTGGGGTACTCATCGGGAAAGTGAACAGGCAGGTACATAGACAGATTTGGAGTCTACGATTGACATCTTGGGTTGCTGAAGAAGTTTACATTCTCAAGCTCCATTACAACGCAATTAGTTAAACATGAATGAGTTACACAAAGAAATATCCCATACCATTTGAAGTTACATTGCAAGGTCATCAGTTACACAGGTAGCGAAGACAGAGATTTACAGAAAGGGAGAAGGGTTCTCTTACTGGGGCTGTTGGACATGTCCTGCCTGGTCTTGGCAATTATCCTGGGCAGGCTTGTATTTAAAATTTTAATTTCCCCTTTCATTTCAATTCGTATTCTCACTATAAATGAAGTCCATTTTTTTCTGGACCATGTATATTATATGTTTATGTGTGTGTGTGTGTGTGTGTGTGTGTGTGTGTGTGCTCATTTCAGCATCCTCTTACCAGAAACTACCTTCCCTGAAGAGAACGACTCGTTTGGCCTTCACAGTTAATGTTATAAATATCCAGATCCAGAATAATATCTGACACAGATTTGAGGCTTAACATTGTTGAGTGATGAAAATTAGATTCCTTAAG